>JANHFT010005351.1:46154-58174 GCA_032467955.1 Pseudoxenodon macrops | reverse complement strand
ATTTTAGCCCATGTGCCGAAAAGCCCAATTCGGCTTATTATCGGGACAGGTCGTATTTTCGGGGAAACACGGTATTTACATGCACACACATATTCAAGCATTGCATATTGCTGCTAAGATTTTCTGAATTTTTCCACTTTAAAAATAATAATAATAATGTGATGAGAGACTTGGCAAAAAGTCCACATATTGATAGAAATGAGGGAGAGTAGCTTTCAAATCAACTTGATTAAAATCACCCACTACAAGAAAAGCACTCTCAGAGTAAATGGTTTGTAAGTTACATATGGTATGATAGAGAATATTCAGAGCCTCATCTCTGTTTGCACAAAGAGGAATATAAACAGCTGTAATAATGATAACAGAAAATTCCCTAGGCAGATAGAAGGGTCTGCATTTGATAGTCAACAGGTCCACATCAGGGAAGCACAGAAAGACAATATAGAGGTTGTCCTTGACTTATGACCACAATTGAATTGAGCCCAAAATTTATGTTGCTGAGTGAGTTATGGAAGATTTAGTCTCGCCGCATGCAGAAACAATTTTTTTTGCAAAATATAAGAAAAGATATCTAGCAATTTGTCATTTAATGGAAGATGTGGAAAACAAAGAGAGACAGATTTCAATTAGAGCAGTTTCAGTAGTGTGCCAATCTTACAGTACAAGGGAGAAACACACACTCTAAGCCTGACCATATGTGTCTGGCCTTTTGCACAAATGGGAATAAATTCTTTTTAATTCGGCTAGATTTCTGAGTTGGCTTTCCTTGCTTTGGAATGTAGTATTAAAAGCAATAAACTGATGTGAAGTTGCGGTTTAAAAGTTGTACATTCTGTTCAGTTTCCTTGAAAATAATTCTTAATGCAGGTTAATGTCAGGGTTATGAGTCCAGGAAAACATTATATCAGAACAGCTTCTAATTTAGCTGTTAATACAAACAAAACAGAAAGGGAAAGAGAGTTTTGCTACCAGAAAAGGTAGGAAGCCTTGTTGTCTTTAGCTGCACTTATGCTAAATTGCGAGGAAGATCAAAGTTTTGAACAAAGCATTTTACCAGTACTAACTGGCTAAACTCAATATTTTAAAAACTAAAACAAGGCAAGGTAAGTTCATAGGAAACTTGCCTCGTAATTATTACTAAGGCAAAAAACAGTTTAAAGATCCTTTTACTTTAAATTTCTTGTCACCCTGTCTGTCCCATGTAATTGGTTTTTAGTCAGATTGATTTATTAAACTGTATATTAAGCCTTGGGGGGTTCCCCCCTCCCAGCAAGGTGAACAGCAGATGAATGCTTAAACAGACAAGCAATATTTATGGCCAAGAGCAGGTCAACATCTACACTAAATGTGGATGGCCTTTTGAAAATATAGCCCTATAATTAGAGTCTCAAAAATATGATTATTTCTATTGCAAATTACCCTAAATCCAAAAAGTAGAAAATATATTGGCTGCATCTGGGGAGAAGACAATATAGAGTGGTTGGAAGGGAGCTCAGAATAGTCTACCAGTGTGCAGAGATTATGAATATGGAAATCACTTGTATGGCAAACCTCCTTGGAAATTTGATTAACCTGACTTCGCACAATATTCCAGATTTTGGAACAATAAATACAAAGACATGTTATAATATGGCCGTTGTGGTTGCAAAATTAATAGCACTTAGACTTATATACTGCTTTGCAGTGCTTTACAGACCTTTCTAAGTGGTTTACAACAATCTGGCTCCTCGTTTTACCAACCTTGGAAGGATGGAAGGCTGAGTCAACTTTGAGCTGGTGAGAATCAAACTGCCAAACTGCTGACAGTCGGCAGTCAGCAGAGTTACCTTGCAATACTGCATTCTAACCACTATGGCAAACATAACCTTAGTATGTCCTTTCCTTTTAGCTTATTCTCGGCTCTGTTTCTCTCACTGCCTGTTTTTGTCTTTCCTGGCTCCAGGATAAATGTTGGAAAATTGCATTCAGCTTTTTAACTTCATCTTTATTACCTTTGGTTTGGTTGCCCTTCGCTGATTAACTATTTTTATGGGGCCATCAGATAGCCACTTGTTTGTTCTCTTTGGCTTTTGATCTGACACATACTTTCCAGCAATTTCAATGATGTTACCTTGGATCATTTGCCATTGTTCATTTTGATCTTTGCCTTCTAAATTCGGTGGTTCAAACATATTCTTAATTTCTATGCCATACATAGGTGAGATGTTCCTCACATTGAATTTTTTTGGGAAAGACATAGGAAGATACATAGGAGAAGATAAATACTAGATGAATTAATTTCCAGAACAAGAGAACCATTTAAGTAAAAGTTAATACAAGCTGGCTCAGCAGCTTAGACATAGAGATTTTAAGTTCTCAATTACAGTTAAATACTGTCATATTTGAAATAAGAAGAAATAGACATAGCTCTTTTTTGAAATCTATTCTTATATAAGAATAAATTATTGCATAAGCAAAACATTGGAGCTGAACCCAATTGAGGAAGGTAGAAGAGGCAATTATAAAAAGCCAATTTCCCCAACAATAATAATTCTAGAAGAAAGTTTAAAATGATTTACTCTAGAAGTTAATATCTCATTATCCAATATCTATAGACCTGCTGATTAATAAAACTAGAGTTATATGAGAGAACTGGTAATTCTGTACTCTGAATTCTTGTATTATTGTAACAAAAGCACTTTATATCTGTTTCTATATACACAGGTTTGGGAATAAAGGTATTTTCAGACAACCAGTTCTTTTGTATCTTTGTTATAACCTAATGAACTTATCACTTTTTATCTGCCTAGCCGGAAATATTTGCTGACTAAGATGGCCAAGCCTTGTTTTCATTATGCTCCAGACTGACCAACTGATTGTTTTTGTTGCTGGTTATCCACAGATGCCCTCTCCTCTATACCTGACAGGTCCTAGAGATTGGCCAGTTCTGGAACTGAACAAATAAAACTAACTCACAAACCTGTTCACCTTGTCCCACAAAGGCCAAACACCTAGGTAGTAGTTTGCTTCTTTCTACTTGCATCTCTGTGCAGTTAGATGATTGAAACACATTCTGTGGAAGTCAGGCCCAAGCTCAGAAATAAGACAATGAGATCCAATCGAGTTTAATCTTTATTTGTTTATACCAATGGACGGAATCTTGCCAAACTAAACCTATAACTTTCTAAGCTGTTAGATATATCCTATCCTAGGCTGTGGTTACCTGAACCTCTTTTCCCCTTTACCCTCCAGCTTTGCACTGCACAGTGATCCAGGTCTTTTTCCTGGAAAGTGCTGAGTTGGTAAATCCTTTCCCTCTGCTGATGTATTTGCATGTTCCATCGCAATGGGGCTATCTTGGTAGACATTTAGACACTTTAATTCAGGGGTGTCAAACTTGTGTCGTCACAGCAACATCACATGACGTATCTTAATTTTTTTTTCCTTCGCTAAACTGGTGTAGGCATGGCCAGTGTGTGATGCATCTGACCCGTGGGCTGCGAGTTTGACACCCCTGCTTTAGTTGGTCTAAAATACAGTGGTTCATCTGCTAACTGGTAATAAGGAATTGGTGTGATACTGATGCTACTATCACTGCCATGGTTATCAATTTATTTTGGGATCCAATTCAAGGGACTGGTTATCACCTATAAAGCTCCTCAATAATTTCAGGAGAGTCTCTCTGAGCAAGCTTTTATCAATTGTTCTCGAGGTATGCCAAAGGACGCCCCACATGAAGTCATTGAAATTTAGAGAAATTCATTAATGGCTGCCCCACATCCCAGAAAAATTTCTTGCATTCGCAAACCCCTAACTTCCCAGCCTTCAGGAAGTCACTTTTCATTTCACATGGAATAAAGATGCTAATGGTGACAGAACTGCTTTTAGTTAATTGAAAATTAAGATGTTTTACTTTGTATTCTTTAATTTACTTCTTTATATTATTGTAAATTGTTTTGAGTTCTAGAAACTGTGTTGTGCATACATTTTACATAAAGATATAACCATAAAATGTTATTACATATGACTGACTACAGGAACAATAGAGGAACCCGATTTTATGTCTCAAAAAAAAATGCACAGCAGACACAAATATTGGGCCAAACATTAAACAATGCTGGAATAATCTGGATACGTTGTACAATTTATGTGAATTGGATATTTTCCTGGTATGGTGAAATTGTCATCGGCAAGAGCTGTACCTTTCATTAAATAATGGGAATTTGCGTAAGTCTGCACCGTTGTAAAATGTTCACTAAATAAATATTTTGTGCTAGGTCAGATTTAGGAAGTTAGCCGATTGTGACCACGCTTAAATGTTGATGTTAACTATTAATAATGTGGTTGTGTTTATTACATTAAAGTGGATTACACTGAAGTGGATTTTTCCAGGTAATGCATAAGGATTTATGAGGCTGCTCTTCTAATCCAAGAAGACATATGAGGAAAAAATATTACTATTTACAGTCAGACTGTTGAATGCAGCAGTGCCTGTAGGGACATGTAGTGAACCTCTGGACACTTGGCAATTAATTTTGTTGCTGAGGCATTTCTTGCTACATGCAAGGCAAAAGCCAATGAAGGAAAAAAAGCTTGAGAGAGATCCAGAATAGCTCTCACTATTAAATAAAATGCAGGCAGGAAATACAAGTTTCCTTTTGTCATAGGTTTTTTCCCCCAGCTGTCTCCCCACAGCACACTCCCCTTTCTCCATACATACACAATTAGAGATACAAATAAACCTTCCATCAACTGCCTACAATTCCCTCTCTAATTATGTAGTATCCATTCAAGCAGAAAAGAAAAAAACTACTCTGATGTTAACTACATATATTACTGTTTTGGTAATCTATGATTTGTTTCTTTAGCTAAATATATAGTTTAGTTAAATAAATAATCTAACAATAAGTGTATTGTTTCCAAATGATGAGGGAGTTTTTTTTAATAATCCCACATATTGCTCATGAACATATTCCACACTTTAGTACATTTGTCATGGCTCTATTATCATCCTAATATTTCTTTTCTGGAAGCATTCAAACTTAATACTCCTCATTATTGGAAGTTTTTCCCCCCATTTGCCATAGCTTTTAAAGGCTTCAGCTGTGGAGAATTTAAATAAATTGATCCTAACCGGTTATTTTAAAGATTGACCAAAGGTTAAAATGCATTGTTTGCTATTCAGAAGAGGTGAACTCAAATATACTTTGCCAACTGAATATCTAGATGATCAATATTATCAGGAGAAATATGAAAAGGAAGAGTGAGTTGAGTCTACTCATTATTGTAAATATATACAATTTGCCACTGGGACGTGAATTATTGTATATGTTAGGTCATTCAGCTGGTTCTCTAAGTTAGAAATATGTGTGTGTGTGGCAGAAAACAAGAATGGAAGACAAAAGGTGAGGCGGTGGAAATGACTGAGAAAAGTGTCATGTTGAGAAGAAATAGAGAGTCTCACTATAGGATTGTCAACTGTACTCCATTTGTATTAAAGTAGAGGCTCATTATTTTGGGCCTTAGAGATTACTGTTACAGTAAAAATGAAATCCAACTAAGGAATAATGTGGCTGGGCAAATCTTCAAATGTTCCAATGAAAACTCAAAACATTTGCTTGATGAAGCAGTGTAACCCTTTTGTTCCTAGAAACACGTTGCCTTGCCGGGCTCTGCTCTGCTCTGACAAAAACTCCAGCAAAGAGTGCCAGAAGGCATAGTGTTTTTCCCAAGCTTTGGTGAGCAGTGCTGATGCGCTACTCAGTCCTAATTCCCACACTAATGTCTTATGTTCTACGGATATTTTCCATGTAATAGGGCTGTATTACTATTACTCTTCTCATCTTTTCTACTACCTTCTTCCGTTGGGTATCTTACGGTTATATTGCTTTGTTGTTTCTAGGTACACTGACAGCTTACATGCAGGAGACAAAATTCCTTGTGTGTCCAATCACATTTTGGCCAATAAAGAATATCCTGTTTTATGCTAGTCCCTCGACAAAGTTGGAAAATGTTTCTGATCGGACTGTACAGAAACTTAAACTCCCAGAATTCCCTAGCCAGCATGGCTGGGGAATTCTGGGAGTTGAAATCCATGCATCTTAAAATTGCCAAGGTTGAGAAACACTGCTTTGAGGGGCAGGGAACTGAAAATGGGTAATGTATAGAACAGAGAAAGCACTTAAAACCAATTTCAACAACCTCTGAAGTTCCTATTCGCATTGTGTGTTGGTGCATTTTTTAAATTACCAAAATAAATTTGCCAGAGAAAATACTTGTTTACAGGAATGAATTGATGATTTAACTTAAGTCAGTTATGCTTAATTCTAGGCACAGCGCCCGTACCCTTTGCCCTCCTGACCTCTTTGTTTTTTGCTGACAACCCTCATTGTGCTTCTCCTGCTGTCTGTCTCTCACCATGTAGCTTCTCCTTCAAATTTGGGCCATCATGCACCCCATTGTTTTATCTTGTTCCCTCTCCCATCCTTGTGTCTGCTTATTGTTTTCTTGATTGCGCCCTGCCTAAGTAAAGGGGTTCCAAAGAATCTGGAGCCAGGTCTTTGAGCCTGAGTAAACATTTTTCTTCATGGCACTCTTTGGCCTGTTCACTCTTATCATCATGCGGGGTGTTAGATGGATTAAACCTTTCAATCCCATGATTTAATGAGGGTCATCTTGAAGGAACTGGCCCAAGAAAGCTTGACCTCTGATTTCAAAACAAAGACTCTTAGTTTTGCTGCTGAAATATCTCATAAGGCAATTTAAGCAATCATGCCACAGGATTGTTTTTGTTTTGTTTCTAATATACCAAACCCGTATATTCTTCATATTACTGTTTGCATAAATTGTCATAGAGGAATTGACTGTCATGAGATTACTATGAAATACTGCTGATATATTAAAACATGTTACACAAACACTTTCATGATTCCCTAATATTGACATTTTCTATGTCCTCTGTTTACAAGAGGTTAGTATTGGGGGGTCATGAGAAAGAGGGAGTAGCACAATCTTATTTAATAAAACTATAAGAGATCCAGATGCCCATCTGATTATAAGGCTTGACTCAACAAGCCTTGTTTAAATTACTGATGATTAAAACTGAATCAAGAAAAAAGCTTGCTATGCAATTCTGGTGTGCAAGAAATTGTGAATATGCTAAGAGACAGGTTTGTTGACCCAATTTTCAGGACAATTGAAGAAATGTATTTTGTCTTTCTCCCCCTCTCCGGTAAAGGCATAAGATGACTTTGATTTCTTTCTGTAGGGTTCTGTAGATACTACAGGGGGGGGGAAGATATAATCATGTTTATTACTTTTTTTTTTAATGCTTGTTTCACAATGCTTCTGAGTTTACAAAGATGACTTCCAAAAAGGGAGACGAGGAATCCATTTTGTTTGATGAATGCCATTCCTTTAATAAACAAAGTTGGGTAAAAACTAAGACATTTTCTAGAGCATTCGTTTCGTTCCTTTGGAAACATTAAAGTTTTAAAATTGGAATAAGAAAATAACACCACATGGTCCCAAAGCAAGACCCATCTATGCCATATTCTTCTTATAAAAGAGTCCCTTTTAGACCATAGGGGCAGCAAGCGGCTGGGCTAATCCAATACTTACTTTTACGTTTGTTTGTGCTTTATTTTGTTTATGGAATGCGCTTTGTGTCATTCTTTTTAAATCTGAAAAGGAAAGGCATTCTGTATATGAAATACACGTATTAGGAGGAAAATCAATTGCAATACAGTATATTGATGGGTTGAGCCCAAGATTATGACTTTAGAAAACACGAAGCACTAGGTCGAATTGGACACCACCGGTCTCTGTCACCTAGCATGGGCTACAGGGGAGATCATCATGTGGCTTTAATTAATTTTGAGTCTTTTCTTGAAACCAATTTACCCAACACAAAGCAGGTAGTGTTCTGAAAGGCAGCTTTTGAGAGGACTGACTGTTACTGATAAACCACTGGATTTCAGGGCTGAGTCTTTCTGAATGGTTGACAAGTCTAATTAAATGGGTTCTGTTAGGTGCTTGTTTAAGAAGAGGCTTTCTATTATATGTTAAAACCTTTTCATTGACAATCAAGCATAATGTCTTTCTAATAAACTATTTTGAAATTCTCTGTTCACTTTTTTTCTGGGAAAAGTAAGCAAGACAGGATAATTTCCTTTGTAATAGAAAACCATATCATCCAAATGAGATGAGATGTCTAACTTTCAGGCTTTCTCCTTGCAGAAAACCTCTGCCACACTTGCAGAGCTATTCCAGAAAAAAAAAATCCAAACTCTTTTTTATTATTATTTTAAAATGATTACATTCGTAATAAAGCTATTTATATAGTTAAATAATGGGTCTAATGTATCATACATAGCACATAGTTTCCGCCTTTTTATCATCTTCTGTGTCCTACATTTCATGTCGTGCATTGAAAAAGACAATTGAAAGACAGCAGGATAGAAGCAAAAAACAGGAAAGATAAGGCAGTGAAAACACTAAAAGATGACTCCATATCTTGTTCCACTGTATGATCCAAGGCAATTTAATACCCAGAGAAGTGCAGTTTCCCTCCTATTTTTGATTATTTATGTTCCAAAGGGTATTGAACTTTCTCTCAATAGCTTATACACAGGATTCAATTTTTTTTACTGCCTGTTCTGTGGGTGTGGCTTGGTGGGCGTGGCATGGCTTGGTGGGCATGGCAGGGGAAGGATACTATAAAATCTCCATTCCCACCCCACTCCAGGGGAGGGTTACTGCAGAAGCCCTATTTCTTCCCGATCAGCTGAGACTCGGGAGGACGGGGCCAGTCAGAGGTAGTACTTACCGGTTCTCCAAACTATTCAAATTTTCCACTACCGGTTCTCCAGAACTGGTCAGAGCCTGCTGAATACCACCACTGCTTATACAGTACTAAACACTTAAATCATACTCCAATCCAACATGAGACAAATCTTACTTTCTGTTATTTTTTTAAAATCTTTCTGTTAATTCCTTTTTAAATAAAAACCTTCAAAGAAGCCAATGTAAGATCAAGAATTCTTTTCACCATCATTCAGATTTGTGTTCAGGTCAGTGCTCATCCAATGGACTATTACAAAACTGCATCTGTTCCCTCCCCCCATATTTGAGGATCTGATTTGCCAAACAACTGTGTTATTTCTGCCTTGAAATAAATTAGTCTTTCTGTTTTGTGTCTTATAGCACTTCCCAAAACACAGCTGTACATTAATCCAACAATACAGATTGCTGGGTGGAATTAGGAAGGCGAGGGAAACGGGAACAGTTAATGCCTAACTGCAACGGGTATTACAAGAACAATCTTCATCCACTGTTCAAAGATAGGGGCCATGGTGTCTAAAATTACTAAACTGCCATTATCTGAGAAGAATGCTAGAGGTTTCTACTTTTCTAGCATTTTGGTTTCAAACAACAGAAGGAGAATACTAAAAATGTAAAACATAGTGAATAGACAGACACCAGTCATCCATTACCTAAACCTTTTCATTCTGCTTCAAATCACAAGAATATTTTTTCTACTTCTAGCTAGACTGGAAAAGTACAATGCAGTACACTTTTAAAATCAGTTATGCAGAAAATGCTTTGCCAGGAAAAGAATGTAACTTTTTAGAAACATATAATTAGAAACAACCTTGGATAAAGAAACCTACCTTCAGCATAACTATTGGGCAAAGCAGGAGGTCTAATAAAGGAGATAAGGAGAAAAGCAGCTGGGGGCATGGAAGGGGAACTAGGAAAGGAAGTAAAAATCTAGTCAACAATGACTTAAAGGCAGGGAGCACAATGTGTGTGGGGTCATGCTCCACCTTTTAGAGACGTACAAGAGGACATAGAAGAAAATATGTCTGGCCATGACAAAGAAATGAAATCAAATACAAAACTGATGAGGACCACATGGGATTCAGAGGTTGTGTATCCCTGGCTTAAAAAGAAGTGGGTGGATAAGTGAATGGAGGTGGAGAAATGATTTTTGGAACAGTAGTTTAACTGCATCAGAATTTTGGGGTTTTTTTGGTGGTGTTTTGCTCTTGTCTTAGCCTCCTTAGGTGATTCTGTAGAGGACATACCAGAAGGCAATGGCGTTGAAGGATAGAAGGAAGAGCCATTTTCAAGACAACAATTGCATAGGCAGATCTTGAGTCCATTCCAAGGTACTAATTTCAGAAAATGTCTCAGGCCCTTCCCTAATTAACATAAAGTGACTTACAACCAGACTTACAAGATTTCCATAATTGTTCCCATAGTTGTTCCAACAAAGATACTTTTAGACATGTATAGCTATGTATATATAGTCCAACTGATTCAGTACCATGAATACCACTTGGTAATGGCTTTCCAGGTTTTGTGGCAGAGATATTTTAAAACTCTTTTTGGGGATGGCAAGGATTGAACCCGGGACGTTTTGCATATTTGGTACAATGTGTTCTACTATATTACAATCTTCCCACAAGAAGCAAATCATTAGCAACAACAAGCAAGAAATGAGAAGAGCTTCTCTTCCCTCAAGGCTTGTTTTGCACATTTAAAAAGCAAGTTATGAAATGCAGGAGATTAAAACTACAAGCATACACTCATCAAATCTATCATTATATGTATAGTAAGTCTCCCAATGCTTGTGTAATTATCAAACTATCATTATAAATACAAATATACAGCACAGTATTGGTAAAAGAAAAGATAGAGATGAATGGGAGCTAACAAAGATACAATAGGTCTCATTTACCAATGCGTATAAATAAAATATGTATTAAAAGAATTAATTGCTAACAAATCATTTTTGCAAACATTCTGCCTAACTGTGCTTGCTGCAGATTCTGATATGTTAATGCTGGTGAAAAAAAGACTGCATCAAAATGATAATTTTAGCAGTAAGTGATGAAGTGCAGGCAATCTCACACAGTTTGGATTTCAATTCCCCCTCCATAGTACCTTAGCATACTTTGGCTGTGCTAGTAAAAAACAAAATAGCTTGAATTCTGAGGAATCTTTTTTTTTTTTTACAAAGAAATGTAGCGGTGAATGCTATCTGAGTGTTCCTTTGTGACTTCTTTGATAAGTGGGAGAAATTTCAGTGACCAAGAGCTCATTAGGAGGAAGAAAACAAAATGCAACTACTGCCACCCCACAAAAATATCCTCATTCTAACAAGCCAAAAACCCAAAGCCAAAGTTTGTGGAATTGCTTTATCTGGGAAAGAGAAGCCAAGCATCAAATTTATGGTAGGTATGTTTCTGTGGGTTTTAAATAATCTGATGAATTTTTGTTTATTGATTCCTAAGAGTAGAGGACCAAAGTTCAATAACTCAATAACCAACATATCAATTAGTGAATAGCAAACCAGGATTCTCCAAAAAGTAAATGTGGCCTATGATTAATGTCACATACCAGGGAAATCAGGAGAATCAAGGCGTTCAAATTAATGTAAAGATTTTTTGCAAGCTTAAGCTCTCTACAAGAATCTGAGCTACCAATGGTCAAGGGAAATTAGCTGGAGATAAGAAAGTCATTCAAGGTGGGCTGTACTTAGATCTCTTGTGGGTGTGTAGGAACTCATGACTGATCAAGTGTTTGACCCCCTCCCTTCGGCTGAGACTGGTCATCGCCTACTTCTATGGATACAATGTTTGTCCTGAGTATTAATCATAAGTATCTTACATGTACTGTAGATCTGGTTTTAGACACAAAGTAGGCATTGACCTAGGGAAGTGATGACGAACCTTTTTCTTCTTGCGTGCCAAAACTGGCAGCGCGCACACGGATGCACGCACACATGTGCCAGCACACAACCCTCCCACGCACACTGCACTGTGCATGCACGCACCCCCATTGAGCCATTTGTTTGCCCTCTAGAGGGTTCAGAAGGCTTCCCTGAAGCCTCCAGAGGGTGAAAAACGGCCCAATGGGACTTCCATTTTGCCCATTGAGCTGTTTTTAACACTCCGGAGGTTTCAAGGAAACCCCCTGAACGCAAAAAATGATCCTATGGGCAAACCAGAAGTTCGGGAATGGACTTCCGGTTT
>JANHFT010005351.1:28671-46054 GCA_032467955.1 Pseudoxenodon macrops | reverse complement strand
ATCATGTCTCCCCTGGTCCTTCTCTTCACTAGACTAGCCATGCCCAGTTCCTGTAACCGTTCTTCATATGTTTTAGTTTCTAATCCCTTAATTATCTTGGTTGCTCTCCTCTGCACTTTTTCTAGAGTGTTGTTAGAGCTCCCAGGCCTGTCCCTTGACCTGAGAATCTTTTATCTTTCTAATTATTTCACAGAAGCATCTTGATCTCTTTGCAAACCAGTTTGTAAAAAACAGTGGAGAGCTTCTTTTTCAGAATAGATTCCACAAACCATAAAAGAACTGAAATTGAAATTGAAAACATCCGCAGACAGGGCTGTTCCCTTACATGGGGACAGAGAAACAGGGATGCAGCAGTCACCAGAAAGGGAATCTGGGTAGGTAAGAGAGGCAGATTCAGGTGCTGCATCTCCAACCAAGCTCACCTGGATGCCTCTCAAGTCTCTGGCACCCTCAAGATGCCACTTCTCAGCAGGGTTTATGCCAGTGGTGAAATGAAAAAAAATTCCCTACTGGTTTTGTGGGTGTGGCTTGTTGGGGGGAGGTAATGCGACTGGGTGGCCATGGCGGGGTCTCCTCACCGGGCCTTTCCCTTCCCAGCCACTCCTTGTCCCGAATGGCAGGAAAATGGGGAGGGGGAATTTTCCTGCCTACCATCCTTCCCTCAGTCTGAGCTTGAGGAATGGATGACAGGCAGGAAATTCCCCTTGCCCATTTTCCTCCGTTTATGGGCCCCCCCAGCCCTCTCCCTCCTGGGGACTACCTTAAAGGAGCAGGCTGCAGCAGCTCTGTTCTGAATAGAGGGAGAAAGCTTAGGATTCTCTCTGCTGCATTTAATGCTGAATTCTGTGGAATATCGAGTTCAGCTGTGCATGGGCAGGGGCAACCAGGGGTGATTACTACCGGTTCGGCGAACCGATGCCAATAGTCCCTAGCAGTTCGCCAGAACCAGTCCGAACTGGTAGGAGTTCATCACACACACACACACACACACACACACACACACACACACACACACAGAATTTTGAGCCAAAGTTCAGAATGTCAAGAGATGCTAAACCATAGAGGAGAACTGCCAATTTCTATCTGGATAATATATGCAGTGGGAAAAGGATGGATGTTTACATTAGAAAGGGGGAAGGAGAAGAGTAGAAAGAGGTGATCTCACATCACCACCCTTTTTTTCTGCATTACCTCCCATTAGAATAACAGAATTGGAAGGGACCTTGGAGGTCTTGTAGTCCAATTCCCTGCTCAGGCGGGAAACTGTATATCAGCATAGAACAGTGATGGTTAACCTTTTTCTTCTTGCGTGCCAAAAATGGCAGTGCGCGCACGCATGCCAGCACACAACCCCCCCATGCACACTGCGGCCCCCACTGGGCCGTTTTTCACCCTCCAGAGGGTTCAGGAGGATTCCCTGAAGCCTCCGGAAGGCGAAAAATGACCCTACAGGCAAATCAGAAGTTCGGGAATGGACTTCCGGTTTGCTTGTTGGGTTGTTTTTTACCCTCCAGAGACTTCAGGGAAGCGTCGTGAGGCCTCTGGAGGGTGAAAAACGGCCGAAAATCAAGGCTGAAAATCAGCTGGCCAGCACGCTCAAGTGCGTTGCAGCTGACAGGGCAGCGCCTCGAGTGCCTTCAGAAATGGGTCCGTGTGCCATAGGTTCGCCATCACTGACCTAGGGCACCAACAAAATTTATGGGGTTCCAAAACCATCCCTGAATCATTCTAAAAATGCAAATCTTCCAATTGGTGGAAAGTGGTGTGACCTAGGGTGTCATCTACCTTGAACCAGTACTGGTTACATGCATTTAAATTACTATCTCTTTTGTGACGTAAAGCAAGCACAGGAAAGCTAGAATTTATGTCTTCCACCTACAATACTGAATTTGCTGCATACTCATTTGTTCAAGTCGTATAAAAAATTGGGAGATATGGAGCTTATGAATTATAGAGTAGTGTTCTTTTATCCCAAACACACACACCACACAAAGAGACAACTTTCTAGTAATCTTTTCTATTTCAGAGTTGAATTCTCTTAATACGATTTAAAAGTTGGGACGTTTTATATAAAAATATACAAGTTGAAAATAAGTGCGTTTTTATGTTCTAATCAAAGAGACACAGGTTGGGGAGATGAATAACAGTTTCTATCTGTCTAACAAGCATTTGAAATCACTTATAGTATTGCTAAATATAACAAGTGAATTAAATAAATTGTCCAAGAGAATACTAGAAAATACTGTCTCAACCTTTTCTTCACAAATGGCCTTTCAGGCTCTAAGCATTATGGAAACTGGATGATATTTCTGTTTAATTGCCACCAATTATGGGAGCAAGACAGGCCCTTGTGTGTGTTATCTTGTGTTACAGAGTGGGTGGAGGCATTATTTCATTTCCTTTCTACTGTACAAAACAAGCCCCCTTTATGGCATAAGAACCAAATAGAGATTTCCATCTCTCCCCCACAGTTTTTCTGCTTTTTGCTTTAAGTTTCTCTCAGCCCTCACTTTCATTTCCTTCTTGCTGGTACAAATGAGCTACATCATGAAGTCAGCTTTTCAATACATGCTATCTTCCCAACAAACATGTCTAGCCACTCTGTCCCTTTTGGAGAGCTCTTATGCTGCCCAACTATAACAGTTCCCTTATTGATGTTCTTGGTTAATCCAAGACTCTTCCCCATCTTCTTGTACAACTGCACTAAGCCTTTGAAGCATTTCACATGAAATACAGAAACCTAGTACGTAGTAGGGAACTTACAGTGAATATGGATAAGTATGCAGTTGTTATGGAGAACCATCAGACCTTTGAATTTTTCAGCGCTTTCATCTCTTCTCCTTTTTCACCCTCTTTCAGGTCAGTTGGATCCGTTTATGTTAACAAACCATGAAGCTTATCAAATAAATGCAGCTGGAGCAGGTGTTTGAACCTGGCTGTCTCGGTAGACTAGCCCTAACAAAGTTGACATTGTGGCTAATGCCAAGGTAGTGCAGTAATTACTCCTTTCTGGGTATGAAGCCCCCAAGAGATTTCTGGGAACGAGCTAGAAAAACTAACGTTGCCAAGAGTAAGATTTTTTTTTAAAAGGAAGAGAGGGAAATAGAAAAAGAACAAAAGCAGTGGTTTTCTCTGTGCCAGAGTGTGAACACAAGCATTTTCACTACAATATCCAGAACAGTACCCAATTTCTCTTGAACTCGTCTCATATTACAGAAGAAGAGGATTATAAGAAGAGAGGGGTTGGGAAGCATATTTGTGTTTGGATGTTCACATCTGGAGGGGCAGCTTATTTTGGCTTGGGCCAACATGTGGGAAGGCAGTTGTTTACTTAAGACTGGAATAAGTGCCAGGAAGAGGGGGGGAAGCAATGAGATAGAGAAAAGAGAGTAGGGTGGAGAGGCTGTGGATGCAAAAGTCAAGAAATTCAAATTATATAACTTGGCACAATGTGTTTATCACATAATGACAGTATAGTGTTATTTTTAAAACATTCATTGATATAATGCAACCATTTTAATTACGATATTGGGTCTTATGGAAGATATGTAGCTTTTGTTTCCTAGGTATTACTAGTAACATATATAAAAAAGGCAATTAATATTGTCAGCGGTCCCATTTGGAAGCACATCTGTAAGAGAAGAGTGTAGCAGACTCTGAAAGCTCTCAGAGCTTCCAGAGTCCCAGGAGTGGTGTAGATCTTAGCAGGTGCTAAATTCTATTGATCTGAGATCTTGGCCTTCTCTGTAGTTGATAGTTGAACTTAAACCAAGACAACTCATAGTGGCTATGCTAAATGGGAAAATAGTTTACTAGCTCTTTATTATCATGGAAACACTTCGAGCATTTTGGAAATATATTATATGATGTTATTCATTTGATGGCATCCTTCTGCTCTTTCTTGTTCATACCTTTGATGCTTTTATTTATTTTTCTTGAGGATATTTCAAATGCCAAAGGAAGCCTGTTTTCAGTCTAGTTCATTACGTTCCTTTCCTCACTGTTTATTCCTTTTGGAGGAATCAACTAAATAAAGTAGCATGACCATTTAACAATTGCCATGATGCTATTATTCCAGAATTCTCATAGACCTGTCATTCTTCTGTGAATCCCCTTAATGAGTAGGTCCCAGACCTGTATCTGCTAGAGACAAGAATATAATTTGGTGGTAATTATGACCATTAAATTAAACCATTATATTAAAAATATGAGAATGAGATATAACTAATGCAGATGTGACCCTGCTGGATAATTAGACTATAGGTCCATCTACTGCTCCAGTATCCTCTTTTCTGCAATGGTCTAGTCTGAGACCTACAGGTGGGACTTGAGAATTATAGTTTATCTCTGCTTGAGGTCCTGGCAGCTCCCACTGAGAGGAAACGGGTAGCCTTTATGAACAGATATGGCTGATATTCTTTTTCTCCATTAAGTTGCCTACGTAAATTTAAAAATGCTTAGATTGGTGGTCGACAATTCATTCTATAGAAATGAGTTCTATGGTTTTAAAAGTGCCAGTGGAGAAAAGTGTTCCATCTATATTCCTACTTCTATCAGTCAGATAGATAATTATGACTGATAGGAGTATAATTTAGAATTCTAATGTTATGACAGGAATTCATTTCTAATCTTAAAACAGCCTAATACACATTGTAGCCTTTCTTCACAGCAGAGGCATTCAGGCCTCCCAGTCAATTTGGCTGCTCTTCTTTTCATGTTTCCCAATTCTAATGTTGATACTGCATCAACAAAACTACTTTTGCATAAAAAGAAAACTTCAAGATAGCCACAATATTAGCATTGGATTGCAATAATTATCTTTACAAGACTATCATTACAATATCTGGTATATGCACTTTTTATTAAAATATGTTAATGCGTGTTACTTGCTTCATATAGTAAAAAATTCAAATGCTACGCATAATTATATAAATTCTTTCTTTGTAACTCTACATCACTATGTTGTCTCTATTAATTCTGTTAAATAACCGTCTTGCTAACAATACCTATATTAAGAGAACAATTGCTTTTCTATTATTTCTGAACAGCTGGTTTTGCAGAACATGTCCTGGAATGTACTGTTAACAGCTGGTAAAGTCTTCATTTCATTCCAGGTGGTACCCATGATTAAGACTCTTCTTCTGAGCTGTGTCGTGGGAAAGTCTGTCCAGTACAGTACCAGATTACACAATTTCAGATTCCCTCCAAAATTTAGATGTTGCAAAAGACATGCTTCTTATCCTTTACACATCGTGCAGTTGTCCCCACTCACAATACATTAACTTGGAGAAAGATTCTGCACAACTGTGGCTAGGGTAATGAACTTCAGTCATTCAAACCTTATTCATATTGCCCAAATTAGCCTTTCTTTTTTAACTACTTGCAAAATTATTGCTGTTAGAGCATGCAGTCAAGAAACTTAGTCTAGGTTCTACGGTAATTTGATCATGCTGGAGTATTATCTTAAGAGTACAATTCCCTAAAACACAACTGTGATATAGAAGTGAACAGCTAATTTAGTTTTAGGTTGTCTCAATGATTTTATGGCTTTCAGATTATCAGTGTGTGAAAATGAGAAGCCCCTGACTGCCGCCACCTCCCCACTACCCGCCACCAAACGGGCTCTATGCTCTGCCCCTCTGCTCACTTGCTCGCCTGCATAGCTTTCCGTCTGGCTGCCCACAGCAAATTGTCCCCATGCCGAGTTGGCCATGTGGAGTTGTCTTGCAGCAACTTGGCGACTGTGTTTTGGCAGAAGCGAGCTGGCCGCACCAAGTTATCCTAGACCAGGGGTATCAAACTCAAGGCCCACAGGCTGGATCAGGCCCGCAGGGTGCTTAGATCTGGCCTGCGGGGCTGCCCTGGAAACAGCAAAGGACCAGCCCTCCCAAGCTCCATTTTTGATGGCAGAGAGTTGCAGGAGGCCAGCGCAGCAGAAAACAGAGCTCAGGAGCCCATTTTCACTGACAGAGCGCTCAGGCTACCAGAGGCATCCCCAACAAGAGTGATGTCAAGCTGGTCACACCCACCCTGGCCACATCCCCCCTCCCCCCACGAGGTGAGACACAACCCTGATGCGGCCCTAAATGAAATCGAGTTTGACACCCCTGTCCTAGACCCTCTTAGTGATGCCAACAGGCTATAAAACAACATTGCATGAAGACAGCTTTCAAGGCGGGTCATGCAGGCTAAGGGATTGTAGGAGCAGTAATTGAGTATATCTGGACAGCACTAAATTGATAAAAGCTGCTTTTGGCCACTCTTCCCAATTCTAGGTCCCATCCTCTCTTCCATGTTTCCAATATGAACCTGTAATGTTCTTACAAGTTCCAAAATGCACCTAGAGCAGGGGTATCAAACTTGTGGCCCACTGGCCGGATGCGTCATGCTGTGGCTACGTCCACCCCTGGTTTAGTGAAGGGGGGAAAAGTTGCAATATGTCACATGGTAACAAAATATCACAAGTTTGACATTCCTGATCTAGAGCCCCCTGGCTTCTTAGTGCCTGTACTAATTTTCTTCTTTTCATTTGTAAACCTAGATTAGTGTCTGACTCTCCTTTTCAATCCATCCCCCATTTACCTTTGTCGACTTTTTCTTCTCTTTCGTCTTGGTGACATTACATTGCAAGCCTCCTGGGTTAAATATCTCTCTTCCCACACCTTTCTTCTAGATGTCACTATAATCATGAATGCATGGCAGCCACCAATGGCACTGGGTACGCAATTTTAATTATTGTGAGTCATTGCACTCCTTCTGCATGCCTATAGGTTTTACTTTAGTTGTGGGGAAACACTAGAGAAATATTAGCCAAGTAAATGAATAAATTCAGCTGTTGGTTTTGATCTTATTTCAAAAGAGCCAGAAGGGATTTGGGCAATATAAAATATAAGGCAGCTTCATCTTTTGCTTTATGAGTTATACATGCAGTGCCAACTGAATCATACAGCTAAATTAAATTATTTGCTTGAGGCAGATCTATGAGTTTTGGAGGACAGCGGGCAGGGAGGTGCTAATAAATGAAGTCAAGAATTGTTGTTTGAACTCTGAGCAAGTTTTTTTTAAATTCAAAGTATTGATTGTAGCAGAGGTAAAATTAGGTAGGCTGCTATACATTCTCTATTTGAGGCAGGATAAATTTCTTCGGCCATAACAGGCAGCAGTGCATCCAAGGTGAGAGTCAGACTTCACTGTGGTTTATCTCTAGTTAGGAAGGAGTGGGTTCCATGTTTCCTGCTCCAGCAAGTTTCCCTCTAATTGCCAAGTCTGTGTTCAGTCATGCAAATTGAAATAACAAAGGAATCCTACACATGACATTAACTACATAAAGTTGATCCCCTAAGCTAGTGCAAAAATAATTCTACATTGTGTTTTTTTTTTAATTCATACTTAGGAAATCACAGGTATGCCCATAGGAGTGCAGTCCCTTTCTCCCTGCACAAATCAGGTCTCTAGTGATTTTATTAGCTTTAAATGCAGAAAAAGAAAAAGAGAATTAAAAGCATAGAATAAAAAGAATACAAAATAATGCAAAAATACATGAAGTAGAATACACAGCTAAAAAAATTAACAGATGAAATCTTGGTCATGTGTAACAATATTGGTCAGTTTTTTCTTTTTCTTTTACACCGATTAAAAAATAAGATCACAAGTCAAGTGTGAATATATCAATCAAAAGTTTTAAAATCAGGTATGGCAGAGTCTTTCCATCAAAGTAAAAGTATCGCTTTAGGTGCAAGCAGGGTAAATATGGAGTTCTTCATAAATGAATACATTCCAGATCTTCCCTCCATCTCTCCCCCTCTCCATCTCTAAAACTTACTTTTCTTCCACATATTCTATAGGTATACTTAAAATTAATATGCCAAAGATAGCCATAGAGCAAGCCCAAAACGTAGCCATATTTTTATTTATGTCATTGAGACAGAAAACATATGATTCAATGCCCCTTCCATCATAATATACTTTCAACTTTACTGAAGTTGTGTTTATTAAATTTATATCCAATTAAGAGTCAAGGAGACCTTCATTGCACTTCCTCCTCTTATTTTACTCACAATAGCAACAACCCTGTGAGGTGGATTGGTCTGAGAGGGAGTACTGACTTAGTCCAAGTAATCCTGTGAGATTCTGAGGACAAGGCACCAGAATCTTTAACAGTTGGGGAAAAGAGGGAATCTCAGTAGGAATGTCTCCTTTGCCTAGCTGAATCTGCTAAAATCATCTGTAGGCAATCCTCAATTTATGATCACAGTTGAGCCCAAAATTTCTGTTGTTAAGTGAGACAGTTGTTGTGAACTTTGCCCCACTTTACAACCTTTTTTGCAACAGTTGTTAAGTGAATCACTACAGTTGATTTAAGTTAGTAACATGGTTGTTAAGTGAATCTGGCTTTCCCATTGACTTTGCATATCAAAAAGTTTGCAAACATTGATCACATGACCTTGGGACACAGCAATGGTCATAGGTATGTACCAGTTGCTAAGCATCTGAATTCCGATCACGTGACCCTGGGGATGCTACAAAGCGTTTTAACCGTGAAAAATTGGTCACATGTCATTTTTTTCAGTGATGTCGTAACTTTGAATGGTCACTAAATGAATTGTAGGTTGAAGGCTACCCGTATACTGCACAGCTATTAGAGAAAAGGGAGATCTGTTCTCTATTGCATCTGGTCTTACTACTCCAGTCACGTTTTGACCTAAATGTGGCAAAGACTAAGATGAATCCATGCATAAGAGACAAAAAGATGATGCAGCATATGTGTCTCATTCCTATATTCTTCAGTTCAACCAACCCCCTTATCAGTTCCAAGCATAAACTATTGTATAGACATGTTTGACTGAAATCATCCAGAATCAAGTGACTACATCCTTGTGGTATGTAGGTAATGAGATCATTACCCCACTTCGTCTTTGGAACAATTGGCAGTTCTATTCTGGAGAAGACATGAGGGTGGTGCTTAGATTAACTAATCTATGGCATTCTATAAAGAATATTGTGGTTTCTGAAAGAAAAAAAAATCATATTATGGTAATTGCCATCTTGCCTCCTACTATTAGACATGTAAGGGTATTTTAAAGCAATTCCTCTCCCTCCAATAATAGAATTTCCACCCAAGGACATTCAGAGTAGCCATATAACCACCATGACATAGAGCAGTGCTTCTCAAATTTGGCAACTTTAAGATATGTAGACTTCAACTTCCAGAATTCCCCAGCCAACATAAAGTTCACACATCTTAAAAGTTGCCAAAGTTGAGAAACATTGACACAGAGATTCTCTTTTGTCTTAGGGCACCTCCATAAAGCACCTTCTCTACTTCCTCTGAAATATTTTGAAACAGATCTGCTGATTATCTTCATTCCTGCCCATCTTGTAACACTGAAAACACAATGAGCCAATCACAGTTCTCCCTCTATGCTACCTGCTCAACAGGGAACTGCAGATAATAATTCGATCAGTGCCCAGCTTCAGGTCTTAGAACAACAACAAAATCTTCTTGCTTCCATTTCACACAAAAAGGACATGAAATATTGCTACCCTCCTCCTCTCTTAAAAATCCTATTAAGAAGATGCCGTGGTAGAATATCCTACATAGAGCTTCTGAAGGTGATGGTGGACTGCACTAGTGTTTAATATGGATAATATAGGGTATGTTCTAAACAAGCTTAGCTGTGGTTAAGCTTTAGGAATTAGCATTTATTGTAATGGCCATTTCTCATCATCACCTTGTCCACCTGAATGGCATAATCAAAATTTCCTTTGAGCTACATGAGTGTTTCTCCATTGTGGCCACTTTGAGATGTCTGGACTTCCTCTAATTTAATGAAAAGAAGAGGTGAGGTGATATATCAGTGTTCCAATATTTCAGGGGCTGCCGCAAAAAAGGGAGAGTCAACCTATTCTCCAGAGCATCTGAAGGCAGGACAAGAAGCAATGGATGGAAACTAATAAAGGAGAGAAACAACCTAGAACTAAAGGGAAATTTACTTAGAACAATTAATCAGTGGAACGACTTGCCTCCAGAAGTTGTGGATGCTCTAACACCGGACGTTTTTAAGAAGAGATTGGATATCCATTTGTCTGAAACGGTATACAGTGGGGTTTCCTGCCTGACCAGGGTGTTGGACCAGAAGACCTCCAAGGTCCCTTCCAACTCTGTTATTCTAGACTTCAGTGCACAGAATTTCCCAGCCAGCATGACTCCTGGGGAAGTTTGAGAGTTGAAATCCAGACATCTTAAAGTTTCTAAGACTGATGAATACTGATCTGCACAAATGGAAGGTGGAGGGAGAGAAAAACCTCAAGCAGCCTGGGTTTGCATACTGCTGCTCCCCTGGCAGAAAAGGAAGAAACAGACCCTCCCCAAATGAAACCCACATTCTTAATTTAAAGGATCTGCTGAGGAACTGGGGAAAAAAGAGTGTGGTAAACATTCCCACCAATAGGAAATGGCCACCTACAAACAGCAGAGCTTAAGGAACAAACAAAAAGTATGGTTTGTTTTGCTTTGTTTTTTGTTTTTGGTTTTTTTGCCATTTGGATTATGTTGTAGCTGACCTGGAAATAAACTGGCACAGCTGCTGAATTCAACTGGTGTTGTGGGATCACTGAGGTCTGCGGCAGCTTTTGTCTTAGGGCAGAGTCCTGGTGCGGAAGGGATCTTAAGAAAGAGCTGGGCTATCTCCATTTGCCATTTTCAGAGAATCCTGAGAACGGGGCCTGTAGTTATCAAATTCTTTAAACTATCCTCAGAAATCTCTCTGCTGAATTTCAGTGACAAATCATAGGAAAATGGCAGCTATCAGCCCTATCTTTCTAGGGCCAACACAACTAAGAAATACAAATAAATCCTGAAATCTCAGTCTCATCACTGTATGATAGCAGCCCAGTTTTTTTCTCGTATGGTGACCTGACCACCAAAATATTGCCCACTTCTTTCATAGAGAAATCTTTTCTTTTTTCCCTTTATGGTTTCCAGCAAGCTTTTTCTTATAACAAGAAAAGCAGGATAGAGGCCATTTCTGATAATGCCAGTGTCCTTTTCTTCTCCTCTTCCCTGTAGTGCAGCCACATTGCTAATTAATTGAATTCCCTCCTTGCCCCTTTGTAAATTATTTCTATTGCTCATTAGCAGAACAGCTTGGGATTTGAGCTATGTTTTCACTCATCTTACTGGAATTTCTCTCTCTTTCTCTCAGACCCCTTTGTTGTTTCTGTGCTCTCTGTGAAAGGCATTAGAGAAGCTTTAGCACCAAGAACTTACATTGTTCACAGTCCCAGCTGCATACTTTTGCACTCTACCTTGTGCGTCACAGCTATTCATCTTGATTTGTACTTGGCTCAACTGCAGATGCTGTATATATGGTAATTTTAGATTCCCAATTTGAAAACGGCTTTAGGGTGGATCTGATGGCAAGAACACTCTTTGATTTACGCTGGTTTATATTACCTCCATGCAGTTGGGAGGGGAGCAGTACCAGGACTGAATCAGCTTTGCTTCAATATTCTTTGTCAGAAAGAAGAGGCTGAATCCAGCTCTCTTCATCTATATGAAAATACTAGAAACAAATATTCCATCTCTGGGAAAATGGCTACTTTGCCTGGAGGGGGGAAAAATAGCTTTTATGTTGTTAGCTGTGCTTTCAAATTATGAAAGTGATCGGATTATACATACTGTAATTAACTGAAGGATGTGCTGTGATGTCCTAATTAATATCATTAGGGATGAGGTGAGGGAAGACAAACTTTTACTGTCTGGTGTCTTTCCCCAGTGGTAAATGTGTGAATGAGCGCTAAATTCATCAGTCCTGTAAAGATTTAGCAAGTGCTGTTTGGGAGTCTATTGGATATTCTGACACTCTTGAGTACTACGGTGTTGTAAATTGAATTAGGAAATTGATCTCCAGTTGGAAACGCAAAGGCAAAGCTCAACTCCTGAAGGCTACCTTGGAAGCATTACAGAAAGATGGTGATATTGGCCATTGTCTTCCCCTATGGCTCTCTCTCTCTCTCTCTCTCTCTCTCTCTCTCTCTCTCTCTCTCTCTCTCTCTCTCTCTCTCTCTCTCTCTGTCTGTGTTATGTTTCATTCTAGGCACTGGTCCTGGAATTCTCAGGATCTGCTTTTTTGATTAGCCAATGACAGCTAGGTGTTACTGCTTGCTTAAGAGGTAATTGAATATAAATGCATTAATATATAATTTACATCTATATTTGAGGAATTCATAAATATTCTTTAAATGATAATACGTTTGTCACTAGACTTTTAAAAGTTTCCTTTACCAAAGTTCTCCTGAGTTACTGTTTTTTAGAGCACAAGAAACCATAATACAGTATATGCTTTCTTATGTATTTGTTTTTGCTGAGGATCATTTTTACCCTGAAGGGGGAAACAATTGCTGGGAACATAGTCACAATAAAAAAAAACTCTTTATATCCTGACACTGCCAGTTTCCTGATTTTTTTGAAGCTATATTCAAAAAGCATATGCTTACAACAAACCAATTTGTTGTATCGTTGGCCTGTTGTACTTAATGAAAAATTCCTTTAAAGCCTTATTTTGCTTTCTGTCTATTCTCACTTTCTTATTTGTAGGTTAAGGCCAAACAGTGCAGTCAGCAATCAAGTAATCTGTCTTTATCATCTCCCTAAATAAATTCCCTGGCAAAACATCAGAAGCCTTGCACATTCCCATAGACTGGAAGCACTGCTTCTTTCTAACCAAATAAAAGAGCTTTTAACATTAATTAACCTTTCATTCCAACTATATCTAAAATATGTTGAAGGGCCCTCTACCATCCATTTCTTTCTCTGTTAAAACAGTTCAGACTTTTGAGCATTTTCAAACAAGGTGATAGGAGCCTTTTGTAGGAGGCCCTAACCATCCAGTGAAGAATGGGCCAAAGCTCCACTCATGACTACAGGCAGCATCGGGCCTATATTTCCTTTCTATGGCCTGAGTGTATAAATTTAGTTCAAAGGCCATGTATCAACTTAAGTTCAGCTTAAAAGTAAGACCCCTGGGCCCTTTTCTTTCAAATCAAAGATGTCAATCAGGAAAAATAGCAAAGTCTATACCTTAGGCAAATATATTCGCAGATAGTGGAAAAATAATAACATTTTGTCATCACCTTGTTCCTCTCGTTTCCCCCCCTCAAAATTACAATCAAGACTTTCTCATGAACTACTGCGATTGCTAGACAGTTGGCTGGAATCATCTAGGACCAGGTTTTAAGAAAATGGGTTCATAGGTCAAATTGTTTGCACAAAAAGAAGAACTTTAAGATGTATTAAAATGCCCCATTTTTCTTTTTTCTCTTTTTTTTCTTTTCTAAACTGGTACCAGATTCCTGAACACATAATTTTATTTTTCCAGTCACATATGGACTATTAAAGTTCAGTTACTGAATTAGCTCATTGCTTGCTCAGTGTAGCATGAAAACAAATGTCTTCTTGTCAGTGTGGAAAAGCAAGTCCCTCTGCAGTCTGCAAGAGAAAACATTTTAACGCTGGAATAATTCTGTAATATTCTGCCAGACTTCAGCATATAGAATCTGCCTCACTAACAACTAGGGTAATTAACCATTCATGGCAAAATTTATTTGTTGAACCGTGCAGGCCTGTTAAGTGAATTTACTGTAAGAAAAGTTAGAATAGAAAGCATAAATATCTCTAACATATTTTAATTTCAGGAGAAGGCTGTCCTGAGGTTCACATCAAGAGAGAAATCCTTTTGCTTGCAAAAAGAAATTTCCTTAGCTATTCAGCGCAGGATCTCGTTAAGAATTAGGGCCCTAAAACAAAGGAGGGTGTTGATGTCATAATTAGCAAGCAGAAGAGAGAATCAAGAATGCTATTCAATAGGAGAATGAATATTCAATAACCGAAACTTCAGTTCTGTAAAACCTTAAAAGTTTCATGGCGCAAAAAAAAAAAAGGTAGAGGCAATGCTTTTTCATTTTTGTTTTCTAGGTTTAGTCAGGTTATTAAAGTCAGAAGTCTTAGTTTCTGTGACAGATCAGCTAGTGCACCTTACTAGCATGATTCAGACAGATCTGAAAGAAAGAAACAGTCCTAAAGGGCTATGTAATGCCAATTTAGCATAACTGTCTATGAGAAAACATATTTCTAGAAACTGAAACTGAAACTTAATAGTTTAATAGTCTGCCTGATTAATAGTTTATGTCTGATTAATAATAACTTAGCAAAGCATAGATTTTTCTGACATGGTGGCAGCCTCCCCCTCCCCCCCGAATTCCCACTTTTAGAGGAAGAGATTTGGGGGTCTTTGGAAAAGAAGAAGCAAACTGCACTCATAGTTTATGAGTGCATCGTTTATCCTGTCTGTCCTAATGCTCATTTCTCCCTAGGGACCAGTGTGACATCTAGAGGTACTTTTCTTTTTCCATTTCTTCCGTTGCTTAACACAGATTTTGTGACATTAAATGAGAGACTTTTATTTCTCATTTAATAGCCTTCTTTGCATGGTGAACAGGTGCCCCGGCAAATGTTTTCTGTCAGGTTTGTTTCAATGAAGGAAAGGGGGACCCTGCATTCCAGGCTGATAAAGCAAGAGTTAAATCCTGTCCTTTGAATCACAAGAGGCTTCCTTTCCTCCTCCCTCCACTCCAGCTTTCTTCTGTTCTTTCAAGCAAGTAGGATATTGAAATGTACAAGCCATCAAGTCTTTGAAGTGTAGTAAATAAGATTGTGACAAACGTTGTTATACCTCTAGTTCCTAAGCCATAAAAAAAAAAAAAAAGTCCTGAAAGGAGAATGGAGAGGCTGCTTCAGAAGGACCACTACTTTACAGACATGACTATGTGGGTTTTGTATTTTGAGCTCAACAGTGTGGTATCTGAAGTGAAATGTGTTGAACTTCAATTTAAAAAAAAAACCCACCCGTGCACTTAACCTTGAATGCATACATGTGAAAGAGTAATGCCAGCAATAGGAATGCCGCTCGAAAGTATAAAAGCGGCTTGTTCCCTATAGTCCATAATCCTATTTGTCTCTGAGCCTGATTCTTGCTGCATTATGGAAGTGGAAATACAGCCCCTCCAAATAGTTCCTTACCACCTTGTCTTAATTCTGTCTCCTAGTTTGAGCTTGTTCACACTGTGATTTGCTTTAGGCTCCATTCCCCTAGTAATGGATCCAAGCTACCTTACTGATATCATTGTGAGATTCATTTGCTGTCTGCTGCCAAAATCACATCCGTTTTAATTTTTCCATTGTTCATATTGAAAGAGTCACACGGACAGTTTTCTAAGTAATAAAGCTGTGAAGTTTTACCAATCTATATAATAAACCCTCAAGTCCAGACCTTTTACATGGGGGATTTACTTTGGCATGTTGAGTCGAAAAGTGTACCAAAATGTACACAACGTTACTGATTCTAAGAACTGAGCAGACCTCAGCTTTGCCTATAGCAGTATCGCAAACCACAACTCGGTGAAAGAATTTCAATGTGATGTTTGGCTGGCTAAAGGAAATCAGTGTTGTTGAAGCAAGTTTGTGGTTAGACTTCTCTACAGTGAGAGGATCCAAGTATCATGTTAGATTTTTTTCCGTCCTCTTCAAACACATGAAAATTTATTTTTTCTCTGCAGCTTGAAGCAGCAGCACCTGTATAACATTGCTTGTGAAGGCAACTCCATGCCTCTTCCTGCACTTAGCAAACGTCCTGCCAACTTGACAAACATTTTCCTTTTTGAATTCAAAAACCATCTGAAAGTATACTACTCCAGCTGAAAATTAGAAAATGTAAATATTCCAGCTGAATATTAGAAATAGAAAATGGCTGGTTAACTCTGTTGTGTTTATATATAAGAAAGGTTTTATATGCATAATAAACTATACAGATGCTTACTATTTTCTACATTTGCATAACTATAGGTATGATTTATGTTCATTCTCTGTTTTTTGGCAGTCCATAGAAACCTAGAGGCATGATTCTGTACCCAACATCTTTCCCATGAAATGCACTATGTTTAACAACTTCATATACATTTTAGCAGCAACTAACTGTGCCTTCAATCAGCATTCCACACTGTGCTAATGTGGTTGAGATAATAGAGCAATTTCCAAGTTGACCATCCATGTTTTCCTAAGATCAAACCACAGTCTATCACTCAGAATGGTTATTTTCTTTTATTAAAAATTAGGAACTGCTTTGTCAGGTATGGTGAAGTTATATAGGAGTTTTTGAGAGCTCAGTTGTTTCATCTTGCTTCATGAGTCCTTTCTTTTCTTCTTATTCTTCGTTTCCTTCACGTTTCTTTCCCATTTCCATTTTTACCCCTGTCCTCAACAATTCATGAGAGATGTAGTAGGGAGACACAACAATTACAAAAAAGTAATGAATGTACTTATTACTGGAAGGAGTGCTGGAATATCCCCACAGTTAACTAAAATGATAAGAGTGTTCCTGACTGCAATCAAGCATCAAACGTAACAAAGCAAGATACTGTGAGCACATCTCTGCTTTTTTTATAATCCATACTGTAGGATGATGATTTTTAAAAATCAGGGCCAACTGGGTGAACATCTAGAAAAATGTAATCAGTAAACAATATAGAAAAACTGCCACATTCTTCATCATGGAGCACCTGATTCATACCTAGATTTTTATGACTGCACAACAGCCTATTTGAAATATTCTAGTGTCCAAAACTATGGGCAGGAACCAATGCAATCTCTCAGTGATGCATGGCCTATACAGTCCTTTAAGGAAGTTGGTTGAATGGTTGTAGCAAAATTCTGCCACTCACTAGTTATCCTTTGCGCCAAATTTGCCTAACCAGCTTTCATGTAAAAGACAATGTCTTCATTGTCCAATCTGTATTAAGCACAGTTGTCATAACAATTTCTCTTACTAGGCATCCCCTAGGAAGCAAGCTTTCAATTAGGTTGTGTTTAATTAGAAGAGCTAGTAATAATAATAACAGAGTTGGAAGGGACTTTGCAGGTCTTCTAGTCCAACTCCCTGCTTAGGCACGAAACCGTACACCACTTCAGGCAAGTGGTTATCCAACATCTTCTTAAATACTTCCAGTGTTGGAACACTCACAACTTCTGGAGGCAAGTTATTCCACTGATTAATTGTTCTGTCAGGAAATTTCTCCTTAGTTCTAATCTAATATACATTGGGAAACTGCCAGCTAGACTGGAACAGAGACAGTCAAACATGGACTTAGCTTAGAATAGAATAGAATAGAATAGAATAGAATTGGATAGAATTCTGTATTGGCCAAGTGTGATTGGACACACAAGGAATTTGTCTTTGGTGCATATGCTCTCAAGTATACATGAAAATACAAGATACATTTGTCAAGAATGATAAGGTGCAACACGTAATGATAGTCATAGGGTACAAAT
>JANHFT010005350.1:357614-372648 GCA_032467955.1 Pseudoxenodon macrops | reverse complement strand
CTCTATGTGAGCGCACTGGTCGGTGGGAGGCTATTGGCGGCAGAAGGCGGTCTCGTAAATAGCCCGGTCCAATGCCAGGGAGCGCTTTAAAAGTGGCCACCAACACCTTGAATTGCACCCAGAAGACCACCGGAAGCCAGTGCAGCTCACGCAGGAGGGGTGTTATATGGGAGCATCGAGTCCTCAGTTGAGGCACCCATATGACTAACCCAATTTTCTGATATTTCTTGCAGTAGTTCTTAATGTATCAGTTGTAACACAAATGCTGCAGTTGTTAAGCAAACTCATTGTCAGCAATGG
Source organism: Pseudoxenodon macrops (assembly GCA_032467955.1). NCBI lineage: Eukaryota > Metazoa > Chordata > Lepidosauria > Squamata > Pseudoxenodontidae > Pseudoxenodon > Pseudoxenodon macrops. Next base: position 372,348 of record JANHFT010005350.1, on the reverse strand, counting down.
CCATTTTTTTGACAGAAACCAGAGAACAAATGCTAATTTCCAGCAAAAAAAAAAATCATACACCACAGTCATTTGATTATAGGACACTGCAAATGCCCATAAATGTGAGACAAGTACCAAGCACCCAAAAATGCAATCAAGAGACCAGTGGAGACAGGAAATCATCAGAACTTGGAATTTGAGTTGTAAGTACTTTTTTGGGGACTGTCATAACTTTGGTCATTAAACAATTGGTAGTAAGTCAAGGACTACCTGTACCAACTTAATATGTTATGAAGCTATTCAGAGTGGCCACCAAGAGTGGGCTAAACTGACCATCAGTATGCTTGATAGTGTCTTTAGTCCTCTATATAAATGAGAATCAGCAAAGGCTGTGTCGGTTCTGTAAAGTATTAATTAAATCCTGACCAGACAGATTAAGGATAAGTAGTCCTCTCATTCAGGAATTAAGGTGGTTATTTATAGGTAATTCTGACCACAATTGAAACCAACAATTCTATGACTTCCAATGTTACTGCTAGCTTCTCTATTGACTCTGCTTATTGAAAGCTGGCAGTGAAGAACAGAATTTGGCAATTATGTGACTGTGGGGCAGTCATAAATCATAACATTACTTGTTCAGCTCCATCATAAATTTGAATTGTTTGGGAACTCTGCAAAAGGTTCTGGGAAACTCCAGAGGCCTAGAGTCATCTTTTAAAAAACACTGTGATTTAGGGGCAATGTGGCATTCCCAATCCCAGAGAAGAAAACACATAAGACAAACCGATGGTTCCTTCAACCACTGGGAGATTCACCTCCACACATCTTGCACATTACCTTGATCTTGGGCCTTAAATATGAGTAAGGGCTTCGGATTTTCGTAGCTGGGCATGGACACGGGAGCAAACGCAGACCTGACTGGGCCATTAAGGGCGGAGGGTGGTCAACTCTGCAAAAAAAAAAACAACCCTGCCGCTCTCATTTCCCGGCTGCAAACTTCCGGACCATCCCTAGCTTTGCTGCCATCTAGCCGCCGTCCGGAGTTTTCGCAACGCTTCAAAAACTGGGCATCGTCCTAAAATGCACTTGCTGAACTTTGGAAGAAAGATTTAGGAAAAGCACTGCGGTCCTTAGTCGCTTTCATAACTCTTTGCTTTGCCAGCCACATAAACCGCCGCTTACTGCGGGCCTTGACAGATCGTTACTTCAGCTCATTACAGCCACTTCGGTTTCTACTCTGCCAATTGCTCCCAAAATAAAATGGTGCGTTGTATTGAAACGTGGCCACCTCCCCCAAAAAATAAAAAAAATAAAAATTTGCTCTTTTTTGAGGAAAGCGCAGCGGAATGCATCGTGAAGCACCTACATACGGCTCGGTTGCTTAATCCGTCCCTTGCATTTCTGGTGCTCTCCGGCCGGTGGTTAATTTAGGCAGGGCGCTTACACCAATTCTTGAAAGGAGGTTGAATGGCGTCCCTTTCCTGCGCCGGATTTCTACGATTAAAACGCTCTCTCCTCCACCTCTTCTCTATTCCTAAACCTTAGAGAGCATAAACATTTGGCTGCTGCCCTCTCGTGTCCGCAATGTAGCCAAACCACGCACCGTCCCCTCGTTGCGATTAATGCTTTCTGCTCCCGCGGCGAGCGGACGCTCCCCTCAGCCACCCGCACTTACGCCTCCTTGTATTGCAAAAGCAAATTTATTGACTCGCTCCAACCCATCGTCCTGACTTCCATCGAACAAACCTGTAAGCGTTACAGGTCCACAAAAGAAGCGTATGCTGAAATTAAACGTCATTGGCACTTTTTTTTTAAAGCATGGATTTTGTAAGCTTGTTCCCTGTGTGAATAGAAGTCCTAAGGAAGGAAATAGAAGGAGCAAAATAGAAAGCGATAAGCTAATAGGGATGGGTTGGGCAAGCAGACGTATCTTATAGGGTTTGTACAATGACATGGATTTGTGCAAACTTTTGAATTTGGATTTTTAACGCCATTACTAAGGAATATCACATTGCAAAAAAAGTTGATTCCTGGCAAGAGACCACCTAAACCCCTACTGATAAAATGTACCGTATATAAATTTAGTTGTTGTTTTAATTCTAGTGCCTCAATTTACTTGCTTGCACTGAATTATCTTTCCAGTTTTCCTCAGTCAAATTAATTTGTATCCACAAGTCTTTTATGTGGCAGAAAGCAGTTATCCAGGTGATTAGAATCAATTTTTGAAAATCCTTCTAATCACATGGCACTCATCTTAGTAGCTGAAAGTACTGGGACTTGGCTGGAGTAATTTAGATAATTTAAATAGATGGGTGGAATATTTAGGTTTTCTCTTGAGGATTGCAGACTATTTGCTTGCCAATCTTCCAACTAATGTCAAAAACTGAAACAGAAGACTGGTTTGGCTTATTTTAAATATCCATTGCATTTTCTCTTGCATGCTGGATGTTATGAAACAGAACTTTAAATGTTTTTAACTTGCATTGAGACTATACTGAAATTTCTTCCCAACCTGCTGTCCTCCAATTGATAGGATAGAGAACCAACCACCATAATGCCCATCTTCTCCAATATCAAAGCCACTACCAAAAGACTACCCGTAATTCTCACCTTGGGGAAATGCACTGTGGAACAGAGGCTGTTCCATCATGGACATCAACAAAGAAATGGCAGATGGACCCACTAGATCTCCCTTTCTGGATATATCTCTCTGACATCCACCTACCCCCAACTGTACCCCAATTTCATTCAAGGAAAGCACATTTAATGCTACAGTGAAGCCAAGAAGTCAAAATCACTATTTCAGGGAACAAATCTTTTCAGTGAATGCCAATAAACTTTTGCAGCAGTAGAAGATTGGTAGGTATGCCAAGTGAGGCAAGTTCCAATTGGAAGAAAAGCAAGATGCCCGTCATCGGTAGTTCCATCCATGATACCCTGTGCTGCTACTATTCTAATAGCAGCAGGAAATAATATTAAAAGGACCCAGGAAATAGCTTTCTAAACTAAGATTGCACTGACATTCCCCCCCTCCCTTCAGCTCTTCCAATATACACTGCTGACTGCAGGATAGGAAAAATTATCTTTGTAAAATAATAATCAGAGTTGGATCCACCTTATACCACTTTTTTCCTTATCAGATCTATAAGCACAAATTTGTCAGTGTTTATTGTTCCCGGAAATCTCTCTTCATAATCAAAAGGAGCCTGAAAACTCTTTTTAGGACTGTAGGCCCTTTAGCAACTCTTTGGATTAGGCCAGGGCCAGACATTTCCTGTTTTTATCTTCTTCTGAGCTTTTCTTGCTGTTAGGAATCTTCATGACGTTTCGTTCATCATCCAACTCGTTTTGCTGGAGTAACTCTCTTCTTCATCTCCATCCATTGCTTGAAGCTCTGAAGAACTGCAGACAGAAACAAGCAAGTCCACCTTATAGCTCCCCCACCCACCCGCATCCCAGGTTTTTGCTAACCTCCTTGAGTCCCTCTCCTCCCTCAGATCAGAGTATAGGATCTATGGCCTATCAGGTTTATCCAGTGATCTGGGCTTGAGCCCAAGGAGATCGCCGGAATGCTTTTAACCCTGTTTAATAACTTAACAGGCTAAACATTCCAATAGAATTGATGCTGGGTCACTTCCCAATTCATAATATCTCTTCCCTTTGATCCTCTTCCTTTATGCTGTTATGGCATACAGACCTTCGAAGGGCAGACACTCTGACAATGCAAGAAAAATGAGCGAAGTGGGAAGACCAGCAGCTACATCCACAAAAGGAAATTATGCAGCAGGGCACAGCTCATTTTACCTATTTTCTTTCTCCACTCCCCAAGTCAATAAACCCCCTTTCTAAGAAGTTTCAAAGACAAAGACCAAGACCAGATGCTCCTTTGGATATTTTGTTCTTGTATTACAATTTTCTGGTTTGATGTCAGACAAAAAATGTGCTTTGGTGAAACCACGAATAAGAATGCAAAACAGAATATTTTATTAGAGCTTTAAATCAGGCATTTTCCACAAATGCTATGTGAACCATTGGAAGAGTTTTGTTTAAAAAGATCGATGCACCTATAATTACCAGTATGTTGTGTGGTATTTTGTGTACTTTTACATACTATTCAACAGTTCTGCTACCATGCATCTTCTTCCCAGAGCTCGAACACACTTGTAAGACACGGAACTCAAAAACGCACCTGGAATAATTTAAAAATGCATTAAACACCCATATATTATTCAACAGAAAAGACTTCTTTTTTTTTTTAAAGCCAAGCTAAGACTTGAACCAATACTTCTGTTGGGTGAAGTTCTATTGAGCAGAGGATGCTTCCACTGGAGGAAAGGAGACAACTCTTTGATTTATTCTCCTTCTTGCAAATCTACACCTAAAAACTGGGAAACTTGCCCTAAAGGGCAAGAAGTAGTCTAGAAGCCAGAACTGTGTCTCTTTCATTTCTTCACTACAATTATCCTTTAGCTTCCAGTCCCTTTTATTCAAGGAAGAAGCCCTTCTATTTGTTGGAAGGTCAGTTCTGAATCCAATGGTCTTTAAGTGCTATTCTCTTGCTACATAGAGAACAAAATCGTAAGCAAGATGGGCGTTTTTTATGTTTCATGGGCTGTACACTGCTGAGCTTGCTGAGATGGGCGGCTATAGAAATCAAATAAGTAAATAAATAAAATACATGATAGTAACAGCTGAGTTGTAGATCAGAACAAGCATATAACTACATACGAAGACTTCATTTTTCTCCCTGGACCCCATGATATTGGAAGTCACTATTCTCTAATGTAATTTTAGTGCAGTGGTCACTTGAGTCCAGGCCATCAGTTAGCATACAATACAACGTTTAAGCTCTACCAACGTAAGCAGAGCACTTATACTTACTGAAGGCCTGGAAACTATAAGTGGGATTTTAAAAGGCACATTTAAAGGCTAGAAACCTCTATGAGTGCCCTGTTAAATGAAAGAAGAATGGTTTACTATTTTAGCCTGTATTACTACTTTTTTTTACATATTATTGCTAGAAAATAAGGTTTTTTTCCAAAAAGATACATAAAAAGGATACATGAAAGGATACACTTTTCATGACACAGTATTACTGTAGTATTTACGCAGGAATGTTTCTAAAGAAGAACAGCAGAACGTGGTTTAATCCTTTTATTCTCTGGGTTTTTTTTTCATCTAGACTGCCAGTTTTGAAATAGTGATCATCATTTAAAAATTTGTAACCAGATATAACCTAAAGAAATGGGCACATCATCTGAAATCTACAACAAATATTTTACACTATTTTATAATACCTGACATTGTTTTTGAAAAAAGGCACTGCATCAATTTTGTTAAGCTTCCTCACTTTTTGTGCTGTTTTCCAAGGTGACAATCTTTGGCATACATCTAGAACACGTAACTATCATCCAATCTAAATGCTGCTTACACAACTACATTAAATATATTTGTTCAAAATATATCCACTGAAATTACACAGCAGGAAACCACTCTTGTCACAACAGTGTTAATAAACTACTCTGTGCTTCTTCATTTATAAATCCAGAGATAAAACTGGAGGGAAAAGAGCCATTTTCATAATATCCATTTCCCTGGACTCTGCAGTTCAGTGTATACCTTCTGAGTTCGCTCCAGACACTATAAGCATAGCACCACATGCAGGCACAATGAAGAAATGTGTTCTTTAGAAATGTGTTCATTACCTATAAGGATTATTTTAGTAGTGAAATCTGGAATAGAATGGGAAGTATGAACAGAGACAAGAATTCTCCTTGAATTAACTCTTCAGTCTTGGAAAAGGAGAGGTTTGGAACTAAGAAACAGAACTAAGAGTTCTGTTATGGTGGAGGACCTTGGAAGTTTTAGAACCTTAGAAGTTTGGAACTTCTAAGCAGGCCGCCAGGGTGTATGTAGCCTTTTCTATCAAACAAAGGGGTGAGAGTGGCAATAAACACTAAAATCTCAACAGCTACAAAAAAAATGGTTCTAAATTTATGAAATTAATGGAAGATTACTTAAGTCTCTTGAGACCTGATGATCTCATGAGAACGGCGCACACACATATTTACACTGTCCAATTGGTAACTAATGAAGGTTGGTGTGCTAAGTGGTGCTTACGAGCATTGCCCCAGCCTATGAATTTATAAACGGCTTCAGTCATCAAGCTTGGCTTTTTTTCCTGCAGGGTTGGATTAGTTTCTGTATTTTTGAAACGGAACTAAAGGACATAATGCTCTGCTTTTTCTGCAAACTTATAGGGCTGACCAGGTTGTTGAAGGAGCTTACTTTATCACTGCTCAGCTGTTACCTAAATAATCTGGCAGTAGAGAAGCTGGAGAATGCTGGAGAATTTTTGTATTCTGAACATTTATTCATAATTTGAGAAACGATTGAGCAGCAACAAGCAGAACACCTATTATTTTAGTGTCAGTTTTCTATTTCACTGTCAAGTATGTTCCAAGTAGCATACAAAGCATTCCCTCCTCCAATTTTGCCCACAAATTGCCTACAATCAATTTGACAATAGAAGTGACTGAATCAAGATCACCAGGTGAACTTCCATGATTGAGGATGGACTTGAAAGCTGAGTTTCATTGATCCTAGGTGAGCATCTTAACCACTTGAAAGACCAAGCAGTACATGAACATTAATTATTGTGTGTGCTTACAAAAAGGGCTTATCAGGAACAAAACTTTTAAATTTGGCCCCAGGAACTTTTGAGATACAGTGGATTTAAAGGAGTGTTCCACCCTGTCTGAGATTAAAAGAAAAATCTGAAACTCTTTTCTAATGATTATTTTGATATCCGTAAAAATAATTCACCCTAAAAATTTTGAACAGAAATTTTAAAAATTGTTACCAGCATTTTTAATTAGCTAAGACATATTTAAAATATTTATGTAAAATATTACTAGCTGCTTTAAGAATGAAAACAGTCTAGCCAAGCCAACTAGAAAAAACTCTGGGCTCTGACATCATTACTCAAAATCTGTCAAATCTCAGCAGTAAGGATATTTAAAATCATTAAAGAGAAATGGCTGCAAGTTCAGGAAATAACACTAAAACCATGAAAGATTAAGAGGTAAATGATGAAACCTCATGAAATTTTGATCATTTTCAAAATGGTTATTATTTACATTTAGGTATTCACATCGTAGTACAACATGGGTGTCAAACTCATGTCACAACGCTTTTTGCCTTTGCGGAACTGGGGTGGGCATGCCCTGTATGTGACGCATCTGGCCGGGGTGGATGGGGGGGAGGGGGCAGTTTGACACTCCTGTAGTACAATATTATGTGGTGGTATCTGATGCTGAAATATTTGATATTCCCAAGGTTCAATAAACTTAAACTTAACGATCAAGACTGATCGGTGTTCTAATCTAAAACAATTAACAAACTAAGAAGACAGTCCCCTGCTTGCTGATATGCGTCTAGATTGTCTGGTGCATTTGGGCCAATCACTCTCTCTTAGCCCCCAGCCCCTCAAAGAGTAGCTGTGGGAAAAATAGGAGGAAGGAGTATTGTGTATATTTGCTGCCTTGAATTATTTACAAAGTAATAAAGGTGGGATTTAAAAAATCTGATAAATAAATGCACATCTAGCACAGCTAGATGTGCCATTTGATGTGATTGGATGCCTACAGATTCGGTATCCAGGATCTCAGGATTGTTGGAAACATAAACAATATAAATGAAACACCAAACCATTTAAGTTTTTAAATAAATACAAAAGTATTAAAGGACTTTGTCTAGTAATGAAAAATCAGATTAACCTTTCTGTGACAAAATTCTAAAGGGGTCACTCTACCATTTAATTGAGGACAGAGCTAGATATTTCACAGTTCAGGAAGACTAGTCAAAATCACAAATTACAAATGGATTCATTCAAGGCTGATTTTCGTTAGTGAAATATGTCACTTAAAAAAAAAACTGTAAAAGTTTGCAAACAAACACCCAACAAACAGAAAAATATATTGATTCACCAGAAATCAATATTGTTTAAATAAAGCTTAAGATTGTGGCCTAAGTATCAGTTTGGATAAACTATGTCTGGGCTATTGCTTCAAATTCTACAGCAAGTATATGCAAACCTCATTTCCTAGGACAAAATACTCCAATTTTCATAAGAACACTTATCTTCCAAAGTGCACCAATCCACTATTCATGTATTTTCCCAGTGAGAACGCACTTCCTGTTCCTGGGACAAGGAGTTTTGTATACAATTGCTCAGCAGGTAACATTTATAATGTTCCTTTGTGGGAGGGAAAAGCTACCCATACATAGAAAATTAAATGTATCGATAGAAAAAGTCCAATCAACTTTTTTCCTTAAATGTAGCTGTGAATTAAAAATAAAATAAAACAGCAATTAAACTTATAAGCTATTATTTGTCAACTGAAGCGCCACCTTCCAAATTCAGATGACCCAGGCAATTTTTATATAAATGTTTTCATAGACAAAATGGGTTGTGAGAATATAACTTACTTTCATGTTTTTTTCCCTCTATCTTTTCTCTTGTCTTTGGAATCTGGCTTTGGTCTTGCTGATCGAGCGAATTGCTAGGTATTTATTAAGGAACATAAACCTAATTGCAATTCCTAGCAAAAGCAACCAATTAGCATAGAAAATGTTCAGATAATAAAGACAAGCAAACTAAAATGTTATAATACTGACAACAAGGCATGAAGAATTAATTAAAAATAATCATCAATGGTTTTATTAACAATAATACAAATACATTCTGATGCTGCCACATTTTATTTGTAACTGTTGCAAGTAATCTTTATCTCATGGTGAAATGATGATGAAACTAACCAAACAGTCACAAATAGTCCCAATAAGTTCAGTAATTAGGCAGCTGCTCATTCAATTAGAAAGCTTTCAGTCTGTTTCAGGATTATTTGGGAGTTATAAAAAAGATAAGCACAAAAAGGACATTTTTTTCCTTCACTCCTACTAGGTATAGTGGAGATAATCAAATATTCTTTAAACTCTTCAAAGAATTATACTACTTTCACCACTGATCTAAAACGTAGCAAAATAGAAAATCATACTAGAAATAAAGTTCTGCATTACAACTTACCATTCTAGGGAAAACCCATTCCCAACTATTTTGAGGCACAATATTAGCTTACATATGAAGCCATTTTTTCCTAAATAAGCAATAGTTGCCTAGAGTCAAATGCTAAGTCATGCATCGTGATTAGAAACTATAATGGCTGTGTTCACACATTGTACTGGACTAGAAGACCTCCAAGGTCCTTTCCCACTCTGTTATTCTGTAACAAGCCACAAAAATAACATTTTAAATACAGGTAGTCCTTGATTTTTGACTGTTTACAGAATTATAGTTGTAAGTTGGGCTGCTCTTTAAAGGGATCACCATGTGACTATGCCTCATTTTACAACCTATTTTTTGCAATGGCCATGAGGCAAGCACAGCAGTCATTAAGTGAACACAAGCAAGGTCATTGTCAGCAATTGGTGTTTTTTTTGCTGGAAATTGGAAGTAAATGCCAGTTCCCAGGGGGAAAAAGAACATAAATCAGTTATGTGACTTTGGGACTGCTGCAAATGGCTGTAAATGCAGGACACCTAAACACCCAAAATGCAATCATGTGACAAAAGAGGGGGTGCAGCTGTCAGAACTCTGAATCCAGGTTGTAAGAACCTTTTTGGGGGTGGGGGTGGGGTAAGTTGTAACTTCAAATAGTCCTTAATGGATCAACTGTAACTTCAAGCAGTCACATAAAAGGACCAATTGTAAGTCGAGAACTATCTGTAGACACAATGTGTAATGTATGATGCTCACACCTGAACCTCAAAGAGATACTCCCACTGCCCAGTAAGACTTTATGCTTCCAGAAAATAATATTTGAATTTATCTGAGTTGTAGAGGTGAGAATAAGCAAAGCTTGCTCGTGTTCAAATATTATACGTTACTAAATGGAGGGTTCTGAGACTGCCCAGTTAACTAAAATGAAACTGAACTTTTAAAATGAAGGATACAACCACCATCGGCTTATCAAATAAGAAATATCCATTTGTTTCTTTTAAAGCTTTCGCAGCTGCTTTTTCATTAGGAAGGCCAATAAAAGCTTGTCCTTTCATGCGGCCTTCTTTCATTAAGCGTATATCAAACCTAGGGTATGCCAAGACAAAGCAATTTGTTATTTTTTGATTTGTTCAATATCCAACAGAATAGACCATTCGTGCAATTTAATAACGGTTTCAGTCATATACCATTCATCTAACTATCTCTTCAAAAAGCCCAACACAGCAGCTTTTTTTTTTGTAAGATGATATTCTGTACAAAAATTGCCACTTAAACCGGGTCCTTACAAGACGTAGAATAAAAGTAAAGGGTATTTTCTGAAGCCTTGAATTTCCCCTATTAACTTTGGCTTATTTTGATATATAATAATTAAACTATATCTGCCAGGATGCTTTTTGCTAGCACCCCAAATTTCTAGCATCTATGCCTGCAACAAATGCCCGTTTTTAAATCTATCTTAAAATTATTTTTACATTATTTAAAATTATCTATTCTATAGACCCCATGTTTTACAATCTATCAATGTATATAAAACATCACCTTAAAACATTAAGATATGCTTTATCTCCCATGTTTTTACTCAAGAAGTTTATATCTAAATAGCTTCTTTTTTTTGCTTGTCCATTGTCATAACTTTTTTTCAGTAATATCTGTCTCTGAACCTTTCCACTTTCTCAGTTTTATAGTCTCTTTCACATCCAGTATCTAGTCTATATTCTACTCCTGGAAATATACATAGTTCAGATTGCTTATTAAGGTGCTGGTCCAGAAATCAGAAAACTCTGAGTGCCAGGCCTCCCTTTGGCATGAAAGCCAGTTGATGACTTTGGCCAGTCACTCTCTTTCAATACAACCCATTTCATATATATGTTTGTGTGTGTGTGTGTGCTTTATATATATAACACACACACACACAATTATTGTTTGAAGTATCCAGGCACTTACATTATTCGTTCAGTTTCTGATGAAAAGTCAATGTATCTTCCAAAAATAAATTTCAAATCCTGGGATTGAAATAAAAACATGACAAAAAGTTAGTAACCATAATCATAGAGCCAAACACATTCTGCTCCACTTCCAGTTACCTTTTCTTGAACTTGTTTCGATAAATTCTTCACATAAATTCGGCAGTTTGGATCTCCGGGGTCATAATTTTTGAAGACAGAAAATGTTTCAATTTCTGGAACATACACAAAATTCAAAATATTATTTGCAGTTTGCATTGTGGGGTAACTTGCTTGATTAAATATTTAATAGATCAAAATTAAAAAGTTAATATCACATGGGAATGTAATACAATTCAGTATTTCCATTGAATGCTACAAAATGCTTAAAAAAATTATAGTCACCTTTTTTTGAGATTCTGCCTTTTTCTAACTCTCTTTTAGAAACAAATTCTGAAGGAATTTCATCCTCCTCATCTTCTGTGTCCTCTTTATTATTAGAACAGGGAGCCGGGAAAATTTTTCCAAATCCTTCATTAGCTGTATCATCAGCTGCCAAGTAAGAGTCTTTTTTTAAAAAAAAAAAAAGATGCAAATGTTTAAATGGTATTTAATCCAGTCACAAGAGTTGAATGAACAATTTAACAGCATCAGTGTAAGGCAAATTTCAACATCCTTAATCTCACTGAATTAAAAAATCTTAAAAGTATTCCGGATTGATGCCATCATCATCAGAAATAATAATTGCTAGAAATGGAAATTCACAGCAGATATAATGTCTGAAAATACTATGGTAATAACTAAACAATTCAGACCATTTGTTCCAACTCCATATAAATACAGGTAATCCTAATTTATTATTGACCACAATTGGGATTAGCAATTCTAAGTAATAAAATCATAAAGTGGACAATGGTATGATGACACCCAACTTATGATGGTATCTCATTGAGTTCCGGCTGTGATGGTTAACCAAATCATCCACAATTAAGTGTGATGTCATGTGACCATAACCTATGACCTCCTGCTGGCTTCCCCACTGACTTTGCTTGTTGGGAGCCAACTGTGAAAGTCGCAAATGGCAATTGCATGACAATGGGACATTGTAACCGTCATAAATGCACACAGGTTGCCAAGCGCATGAATTGCAATCACATGACTGCGGGGATGCTGCAATGGCTGCAACTTTAAGAAGCGGTCATAAGTCTCCTTATTCAGTGCCAATGATCACTGAATGAATGGTCAATAAGCGAGGACTATGTTTAATGTTTACATCATATTTTAGAACGCTTAAAGCAGTATCTTGCAGAACTTTAGCAATCACTATTGGTATTATTATTATTTTTACTAGAAGTTAAGAAAGTAGCTTGCCTAAGCCCAACTAGCTGGTTTCTCAGATCACAGAGAATAGCAGTTTGACTCATCCCTCACACACCACAAAAAATCTAAACTGTATTTTGTTGGTAAGCAAACACTCGTTTTTCATACCATCAGTGTGCTCCTTTTCCAGGCTTTTCTGAAGAATAGTAGGTGTCTCTGAAGAAATGTTAAATTCAATCTTCTTGATGCCTATGGCTTGTGGCTGCTCAAACACATCTGAAGGTGTCAGTGCTGGGTGCAAATTACTGTTCAAAATGCAACATGAAGTTCATTTTAAACATTTTTACTAAATGGTATTTCCTAGCCATTTTACATTTCTTTGAAAGCACTTTGATCTTTTATACAATAGCAGGCAATTAAGCAATCTAGTATCTTTCAGCAGACATTCGTTTCTGAACTAGCTTTGTGTGCTACAGATTATTTGGAACAATGTAATTTGAAAAATTAAGCTGCACAGGTAGCCCTTGACTTGCAACTACAATTGAACCCCAAATTTTGATTGTAAATTCTTAAGTGACTGGTTATTAAGCGAGGGTTTACTTGTAACTGTTTATCAATCAAATTTAGAGACTGTCTATCTCACTCACAAAGCGACGCTTTAGCAACAGTGCAGATATTACTTGAAAATTCATCTTCAATTTTTATTCATTTTATTCATTGAGGCAAGTTTACTTTTTTATTAACCCAAATGTGCTCTTCAAAAGGCAACTGAACTTTCTTGGTTTTTTCCTTGAAAATATTTCACTTCTCATCCAAAAAGCTTTGTCTATTCAGCTAGAACACAGCAGCTTTGGGACAACCATGACTTGGATAACTGAGAATCTCCATAGACACTTTTATAAGGAAAACATATTTTAGTTTTGATCATTTTTTTGAATATTTAGAGTAGTTCAGAAATACATGCTTGTGGGGGAAAATCTATTCAAGCATTAGAGCATTATTATAATCAAAATTCTAAAACCTATAAATAAAGTTGCTCCTTAGAAGAGATGGGATTGCCATCTCTGTGTACCCCTGTAGAAAAACTTTTGAGAATATTTGCTCGATTCAGCGAGTCAAGAAATTGAAGAAATAGTCTATACCAAGCAGGTGGACTAGGGAACTAATTTAACTCAGTTACAATTGCCCTGTGCACCTACAGGCCAATACAGACAGACGTTTAATACTGGGAGAGAAGTCAAATCTCAACCCATCGTTTTTCATGAGCAATTCTAGTTAAGGTATTTCTGTCCGAACAGAAGCCACTGTATGCTAAATGAAACTTCAAATGCTTTCTAAAAACTGTGAGCTACAACCTCATGTTAAACATGGACTTTATGCACGCTATAAATTATTGCTATTATTTAAAAAATCCATATTCAATATTGTATTCAAAACCAGCTTAAAGTGATATTTTCAATTCCCACTGAGTCAAAACCCAGGAAATTGAACATAATGTATATTCCTTATGATCCACATCACATACACTGTATACTATGATGGATTTCAGTTTTATGATCCACATACACACAACTTGCCTTGGACTTTTAGGCCACTTATTGGCTACAGAATATGGCTAGGCAGACATTCAACAAAACAGCTTTCTTAATCATTTAATGTACATATCCTAGGAGAAAATATGCTATTTTCTATATAAAAATATAAGGCACAGTATGTTCCCCAAACATGATCTATAATATAATCAGGCAAAACTGGCTTAACATGCTATGCAAAGATCAACAAGCAATTAGTCCTTCATTCAAGACATCCACAAGGGTACAATGAGGGTTACTGTTAATTGGCAATATTATGCATTAACTTTTGTGTCATACCTGGGTGGAGCAACTAGAGAAACATTTAATAAGTCCTTTATCTTTCTTTTTTTTCTTGTGTGACGCTGCTTTGTTGGCATCGGTCGCTTTGGCTGAATTGTTGATAGTTCCATCAATTTTGTAAATCTAAAATTAGAATATATAGTTAACTTTTTATATCTGTACAGCAAGATGAATTTTTCTAATGTCTTCTTAGTTAGATATGACCATTTTGGAGGAGGAGAAGGGGTAAGGGGCTGATTCTTGTGTAAAATGTTAATGTCTTTCCAGGAGATCCAATAATGTAATAGATACCGTGTTTCCCCGAAAATAAGACAGGGTCTTATTTTCTTTTGACCGCCAAAATAAGCACTTGGCCTTATTTTCGGGGAGGTCTTATTATTTTTAAGGTGCAGGAGGTGGCAAGCATGGTCACCTCATGGCTGCTGCTGTGTTTTGAGGAGGGCTTATTTTCGGGGAATGGCTTATTTTAGCGCATGCACTACTACGCATGCTCAAGATGGCGCTCGTTACCTAGTTTCCCAGCGAGGAGGCGATGGCGTTTTTCTCCTAATGGA
>JANHFT010005350.1:284657-300701 GCA_032467955.1 Pseudoxenodon macrops | reverse complement strand
CTTCGAAACTTCCTGTCAGAGGGGAGCAACAGAAACAGACCGTGAAGTGGGAGTGTGGGGTCTCTAATAATGCTTCAAGCTCTAAGCACATTTTGAAAACCTCCAGTGACGAAGCACCCACAACTCTGGGAGGCAAATTATTCCATTGATGTTCTCACTGTCAGAATTTTTTTCCTTACTTCTAGATTGAATATCTCTTTAGCACGTTTCCACCTATTCTACCTTCTTGTCCTGCCCTCAGGTGCTTTGGAGAATAAATCAAACCCCTCTTCTCTGTGACAGTCTCACAAGTATTGGAAGAGAGTTATCATGTTTCCCCAATCTTTCTCTTTGACAGGCTAAACATACCCTAGCTACATGATGGCGAACCTATGGCACGTGTGCCACAGGTGGCACGGGGAGCCATATCTGAAGGTACATAAGGCATTGCCCTGTCAGCTCCAGCGTGCATGCGTGTGCTGGCCAACTGATTGTTAGCCTTCTGGAGGGTGGGGGGAGGACATTTTCACCCTCCCCAGGCTTCAGAAAGGTTTCCTGAAGCTTGGGGAGAGCAAAAAATGGCACAACGGGCCAACAGGAATTTTGGAGGCTTCAATGAGGCCTGTGCGCATGCACAGGGAGGCAGTGTTGGGGGGATTGTGTGTATATGTGGGGGGAGGGCATTGCATTATGGGTGTGGGCATGCACACGTGTGCCCTTTTGGCACCTGAGCAGAAAAAGGTTAGCCATCACTGCCTTAGCTCCTTCAACTATTCATATGCGATTTAGCCTCCAGATCCTTTATCAACTTTGTTGCTCTTCTCTGCACATTCTCTATGGTGTTGGCATCTTTTTTGTATTGTGGTGACCAGAACTGGATGCAGTATTCCAAGTGTGTTCCCCACTGGCCCTGTATAAAGTGGCATTGTTACTTCTCCTGATCTTGTTGTTATCCTTCTGGCCTTGATTAATCTTGATTGAACCTTTATAACTTGAAGCTTGGAAGATCTCTACTTTCTCCCCTCTTTTCCCTTTTCTACGTTGACCTGCATTCATTTGTGAGCTAGGCCCTCCACATGAAATCTGCATGAATAAGCGTTTGAATTACAGGTAGTCTTCGACTTACAACAGTTCTTTTAGTGACCGTTTGAAGTCACAATGGCACTGAAAAAAGTTACTTATGACCATTTTCCACATTTATCACTGCTGCAGCGTCCCCGTGGTCACATGATTTATATTTTGGATTTTTAGTTTGACAACAGATTCACATTTATGACTGTTGCAGTGTCCTGGAGTTACGTGATCCCCCTTTTTGCAACCTTCTGACAAGCAAAGTCAATGGGGAAACCAGATTCGCTTAATTGCTCCCTTAACAAAATAAATGTTGGCCTCAATTGTGGTCGTAAGCTGAGGACTACCTGTATGTGACTTTTTGCTCTCTTCTTTTGGAGAGGAAAAGAAATGCCCCATTTCATATAGGATTTCTGCCTGCTCCATACAATTTTAGTTGAATTTAGGGGACAAAAGCACATATGTTCTTCTGCTTTTTCAGTGTTGATCATACCATCAGCCGTGTAAACATCTCAGTCAGGCCTCAGTGATGTTTCTCTGGGCAGAATTCATTGCTTTTTCTTTCCTGGTCCACAATTGTGAAATACACCTATTTATTTTGTGGGATGGCATGAAAATGTTATGCGCTTTAAATGGATCCCAGCTGACACTGTTCCTAATGAATATTTTAGACAAGTGTCAGCTTTCAGAAAGCTGCTGAGATATTGAGAGCTTTCCAAAAGGGGATGAAAATTAATTGCAGGTTTTTTGGAATATTTCCCACACAATGCTCCTCATTAGCCAATTCAGAAAGTTAAATTGTGGGAACAAGGAAAATAAAAGCTGAACCAGGGAAGAACATCTGCAAATGTGTGGAGGACAAAGAGTACACATGTTAAGAATTAAGTGCAATTATATGCTGAATAACTGGCTAAAAAAAGAAAAAATATTTCATAGCAACTCTTATAAAAAGCCATACTGAGCTTCTTAAAAACGAATTATCAAAAGCCTTCAAAAATGATAAATATTTGGTGGAAGGGATCTCAGAGGGGGGAGGACTGATTGCAGGCCATTTTGGCAGGAAGAAAGTCTGTGTAATTATATTACTGGATTCCAAGGATTTGTTTCCCTGTATAGGCCTATATAGGCCTATCGAAAATGTTCCAATAATGACACTGCACTAAAGGAAGTTGCTATATACCCATGATGGCAAACCTATGGCACGTGTACCACAGGTGCCACGCAGAGCCCTCTTTGTGGACACGCCAGCTGTCGCTCCAGTCCAGATCCACCACGCATGCGCGCGTGCCTCCCGCTGGCCAGCTGGTCTTTGGGTCTTTGCCGCACATATGCAGGGGGGGCGCATGTGTGTAGGGCGCTCACATTGCATTTTTGGGGTTTACGCATGCGCACCCCACCACTCCCCATTTTGGGCCTGGAAAGCCTCCTGCACCAACCTAGAAGCCAAAAATGGGCAAGGGGGGGTGGGGCACCTGCGCAGACGGCACCTGCATTGCATTTTGGGGTTTCGTGTGCACGCTTTGGCCACTCAGCACCAAAAAGGTTAGCTATCATTGTTATATACAGTATTATGCTATCTTATTTGTTATTCCAAAAAGTGAAAGTATTATTTCTGCTTGAAAATATTACACATTCCTGTGATTATGTCATTTACAATAATTCTCTCTTTCTCTCTTGTTTTCATTGTATTGTTGAGACAAGATGAAGGTCCTATAATTCTTTGCTAATATATAATTTATTTGTAGCCATTATTCAGAAATATAATTCATTTGACATTTTAGGGTTGATCAAAATGGATTTTCTAGGCAGCAAGAAAGACTGTAACCCGTCTAATTTAGTTTTCCTTCTAAACCTGCAGGAATAAAAAGGCTACTTCTGCATTCCAGAGTTTCTTGCTGAAAACACTATTTAATATTTTTCAAGTGGAAGGAAATGTGATTAGTGGCTCTTTCTCAAACACATACATGCCCGTAAACTTACTGAATTTTTTCCTCCAGAATAAAATATTTGGGTAGAAAGCATTCCACTTGGAAAGAATTATGGCAGCATTTTGCCATAAGTATTAGTTTTGTGCTTTGATAATTGCTCACATTTTCAGCAACTGATGATACTGTACTTAGCAATTTTGAAATGAATATTGAAAATGAAAGATTGATATGCCAAAACACTCAGAGATAATTTTATATACATACTTGCCTGTAATATATTTTATCTTATTCTTCTTGCTTTAGGTTAATTATAGGGTTTTCATAGCATACATAACAGAATCTATTTCTATATTAGGATTGTGTCAGAAAAGCACAAACATGTTGAATCCATTTCCTAATCCATACGCATAGCCTAATCTTACATTTTTGGTAGAAATCGATAAGCATGTTACAAGTCCAATAAAGGAACCTAATTTCCTATTGCCAACTATTGGTAGTCCTCAACTTACAACAGTTTGTTTAGTTCAAAATTACAACGGCACTGAAAAAGTGACTCATGAACATTTTTCATACTTATGATAATTGTAGCATCTCTATGGTGATTCAGATGCTTGGCAACTGGCTCATATTTATGACCATTGCAGTGTCCCAGGACCATGTGATCACCTTTTGTGACCTTCTGACAAGCAAAGTCAATGAGGAAGGCAGATTCACTTAACAACCATGCTACTAATAACTTAACAACTGTGGCAAAAAAGGTGGTAAAACAGGGCAAAATTCACTTAACAAATGTTTCACTTAGCAACAGAAATTTTAGGCTCAATTGTGGTCGTAAGTCAAGGACTATCTGTATTATTTCCTGGGTCTGTGTGTCCAAATTTGCAAAATGGATCTGGCAATACATGACTGATGTGCAGCAAAGTGCTAAAAGCTTGTATTTTTTTGCACACTTTAGGCGAAGCCAATATACATATAAAAAGGGGGAAATTTTGGAACCCCAATGCCATACCTGTACTCGTGCAAATGTTGTGCCCTCTCTGCAGACACTTCCAAAATACCAGTATGAGAGGTGAGCATGAATAGTCTCAGTTACTATCCTCATTAATGTTGGTTTCCCCCACTAGTATAGACATGATGAGTGAAAAGCAGAAGCACAGATGTTGCAGGAGCAGATCATGCCAAATACCCCACATTTTTCAAAATGGTATCACATATTGCCTTGCTGGCAATATTACTAAGTTATGACAATTAAAAAATATCTGACTCTTATTTAAAGCTTTCCTTCCAGGTCCCCACAGAGTTTTGATATCAAAAAAATGCAATTTCTTCCCTTCGTCTAACAAAATCAATCTGCATCCTTGACTTTCAATACAAGAACAGACTACGATGACAAAGAAGGTATAGCTATTATATATACACACAATACAGCAGTTCTTAAACTACAGGTCATTATGTCCAGGGATAGAACATCCCCAGAGGGATAATTTGGGCATATCACAGGGATAAAGGAGCAATTTGTAATTGTTTGTTTGTGAGTCAAGGATCCAGTTTGGGACTGCCAATGCTGAGATGTTTGTGTCAGAATCGGGTTTTTCTTGTGAGAGTACAGGGAATCTTTGACTTACGACTCCAAAACTTCTGTTGCTAAGTGAGAGAGTTTTGCCTCATTTTGCAACATTTTCTTTCCACAATTGTTAAGTGAATCACTTCAGTTGTTAAGTTAATAATACAGTTGTTAAGTGAATCTGGCTTCCCCATGACTTTGCTTGTCAGAAGTCGCAAAAGAGCATTGCATGACCCCGGAGCACTGCAACCATCATAAATGTGAGTCAATTGCCAAGTGTCTGAATTTTGATCAGGTGACCATGGGGACACTGCAACAGTCGTAAGTGTGCAATACGGTCATAAGTCACTTTTTTCAATGCTGTTGTAACTTTGAACAGTCACTACCACAAACTATTGTAAGTCGAGGACTACCTGTATTGACATTATTTGAGATGGGCAAAAGACTGATTGGATCGATTTAAGAACCCTTGCTCAAAAGAAAGCTTTTCCTGCATCATTTGGGATCCTGGAACTCATCCTTTGAAGTTGCTTCCTAAGGCAAGGTATCTTCTCCACTTTAAGAAAAAAATGAAGCTGCCACATTTCTTTATACTGTGTCTTTTGCCTTCTCTGGGTATGTCTATGTATGTGCGAAGAAGACTATATTGAATCTTCTTCCTTTGGTAAGGTAAATTGCTGACTGGGCTGCAAAGCACGACATCAAAGATGAAGTTGAAAGAGATAACAATAAAGATGTTCAAATTATACTCTTCAGGCATTTACTTCCAACCTTTCAATAAAACAATGGTATCCAGTGCCCATAACTGCTAATCATCAAGTGTTTAAACTGAATATGGAAGGCTTGTACCGACCAGTTCTTCCATCTGGAAAGGTTTTTGGGTTGTATGGACACTTCTTCAAACTAATACAGGGCATGATGAATTGGCAAGGCAGGGGAATTTAATTTATTTTAAACATTAGAATAGCCACCCATCTTGTGACAAACTCAAGATGGCTCCCAATCAACAATCCAAATAACGTACAAACCATATTAAAACTATTAGAACCAAACGTGTAGAAACAAAAAAACTGGTGCCAACTTCTTAAACTTCTGATGCACTTCATCTTATTCCAGCACTTGTCAGAAAAGCCAGGTCATCAGTGCTTTACAGAAGGGTAAGAGGATGGAGGCCTGCCGAACTTTAGGGGAGGAGGGTGTTCTACAGGACAGGAGCTGCCATAGAAAAAGGCATGTTTCTTAGCTCCCATCAGATGGCAATGTCTAAAGAAGGGGTGTCAAATTCACAGGTCAGATGCATCACATGCTGGCCATACCCACCAGGGGGGAAAAGTTGCCATATATCACGTGACAACGCGAGTTTGACATCCATGGTCTAAAGGAAGGGACTACGACTGTGCTTACTCTCTCTCACCTGGCAGGACAGGTAGATGTCCTTTGGGAAAGGTAGCCTTGCAGAGAATCTGGCCTTGCACCATATAGGCTTTAAAGGCAATGATCAGTACCTTGAATTGCACCCAGGAAGAAAGTGGAAGCCAGTGCAAGTTATGCAACCAAGATGTTACATGGCCAATCTAGTTCACTCATCACAGTGTGCCCTGCTGTGTTTTGTATCAGTTGAAATTTCCAGGTGATCTTCAAGAGCAGCCCCATGTAGAGCACATTGCAATAATCCAAACAGAAGGTGATGAAGGTATGAGTGACCAGGAGCAAGACCTCCTGGTGGACCAGGAAAGGACTCAAGCAGCACACTAGATCGATCTGTGCAAAACGTCTCCTAGCAACAGCTGCTACCTGATTCTCAGGCAGGAGCTGTGAGTCCAGGAGGAACCCCAAGATATGCACCAGCTCAGTTCCATCCCATCCAGAGTTAAAGATGAAACATTATCTGAACTTGGGAGGCCAAAATAATAGGTTTCTCTATTTGAGATGAAGACATAGACCCACCCTTCCTGAAAATAATTTGCATCCCTCATAGTCCCAGTCTGACTCTCTGCATGGAAAATATTTCCGTTCTCTTGTATCGACATCCAGAATAGCTGACAGATGTGTTTTAAAGCTCAAGGAAAAAAATGTCTTTATATTAGTGCAACTTTTATGGAAGGGCTGCTAACTCAGAGGAAATGAAATATTTACAGAACAGCAGTTTGAAATTGTTAGCTTTGCACCTGCTGAGCTCCTACCTATTGATGTCAAACATACTAAAGTCGCTGTTGACATGAGCAATGAAGCCGTTCCAAACACAGGCATCAAAACTCACAACAAGGGCTTCTGTTGAGATGCTGCTGGTTTTTTTTTATTGTGCTTTGCTTTTACATGAAGTGCTTGTAGAGTGCAGAGCTTAAGTATCGATACAGCACTCGTATTTTTCTGACTGTAAAGCAGTGAAACCCGAAATGAGACTTAGATGGGATATTCAGCTTTAGAATATTGTAGACAATCCACCTCCTTTTTCTCAAGCTCTTAGATCACAAAGATATGGGCATTGTATATGTCATAACTAACTTTACTCCCCTCTTGGAGAAAGTGACTTCTCCATTTTATGCAGTGTATATCTTGCATAGTGGTTTTACTTATACTGACCAACAGGAAGTATTGCTGACTGGTCGTGTCCTTACTTGGGACAGCCCAGCCACACCTCACCTATTAGCTTCTTGCTAATAGAAACTGACAAAGTGATAACTCTACTGCCTCACAGCCCTTTCCAGACACCAACAAGGCCCTGAATAAGTCAGGTTTTCTCCTCAGTTCTATTTTTCAGTTATTAAGAAAATAAAGTCAAATTTTAAAGAAAAAGGTCTACAATATAAAGCAGTAACAACAGAAATAGAGATCTCTGTAGCCTCACAAATGGGTTTTAAATATTCTGCTTTGCTTCAAAGCGGGGTCACAGAGCGACATGTTAATATTATGTACCAGATTTGCAAATACAAAGCTATCTTGGTCCCCTTGATTTTCATCATGGAACCAAGACAAGGTAAATGTAGTCAGTTAATGCACTTCAGTGTTCCTATCATGGTTGCCGCTATGTTTTTCTGTGATTTTGTCGAAAATAACTATTTATTGGTTGCATAGAAGTCATCCTTTTTGAAGAATCAATAATTTGAGGTATTATGATACCATCTTAGGTACGTTTCTCTGGCACATAGCTGAGAAGAGATATTTTCACTTTCCTAATATTTGAGGGCTTTGGAATGATAGACTGGGAAAATATAAAGTTTGTTCTTCCATTTGCCTTTTTTGAAAAAAAAATCTATCCTTATACTGTATAAATGTTGACATTAAAGAAGAAGAATTCCTTAATACCCTGTTTCCCTGAAAATAAGACCTCCCCGGATAATAAGCCCAATCAGGCTTTTGCACGCATGCTCTAAAATAAGCCATCCACTGAAAATAAGCCCTCCCCAAAACACAGCAGCAGCCATGAGGTGACCATGCTCACCGCCTCTTGCACCTCAAAAATAATAAGACCTTCCTGAAAATAAGGCCAAGCGCTTATTTTGGGGGTCAAATGAAAATAAGACCCTGTTTTATTTTCGGGGAAACACGGTATTAATTTTTTAAAATTTCCTTCCATTGTTGAATGTAGGAACACTAACATTTACATATTCTTTCCTCTTTTTTATGGCTTTTAATTCACTTCATCACTCACATTTCCCCATTCTTTTTTATACAAATATTATATATCATTGTATCATTTGTAAAGTACTCCATTTTCCTACAGTACATTTATTGAATAATAAATTTGGGAGCACAATCCAGTTTAAATGAAGCAATTTAATTTGATAAATCTCAGTGGAAAAAATTACATACTGTACACTCCAAAGGAATACTCTGATGAAAACTAATATTTAGTGATCGCATCATTAACTTCCATTTCTCAAAAATGTAGGCAGAAAAAAAGGATTAAGGAAGATGAGATATCTGTGATGTTCTCCAGGAGTTCCCCATCCAGTTCCAGGTATAATTTAGGCCTGTACCTACAAATCGTAGTTACCCAATGTGCATTTAGCAAGTACCATGTGCATTTGAACATATATTCCTCAAAATAAATACAGATAGTGTTTAAATTACTACCACAATTAAGCCCAAAATTTATTTTGTTAAGTGAGACATTTGTTAAGTAGATTTTGTCCCATTTTACAACCTTTCATGCCACAGCTGTTAGGTGAAGCACTGCAGATGTTAAATTAGTAACACAATTGTTAAATGAATCTGGCTTCCCCATTGACTTTGCTTATCAGAAGGTTGCAACAGGTGATCATGTGGTCCTGGGACAGACACTTCAATCATCATAAATATGAGGCAGTTGACAAGTGTATAAATTTTAAACATGTGACCATGAGGATGGTTGTAAGTGTGAAAAATGGTCATAACTCACTTTTTTCTGTGCCGTCATAACTTTGAATGGACAATAAATGAACTATTGTAAGTTGAGGACAACCTGTACAACAAATGCACTGCATCCAAGTAAATTGAATTATTCAATTTTTTTTGCTTTTTAAATGATTCTGTGCATTGTCCAGCTTCTGTTTTAATTGAAGTGTGTTTTAAAAATCTTTTAAGCCAGCAGTTTTTCTTACTACTATAACTGTTTCTGCATAAGCAAAGAGAAAATCTTGCCGAGCAGCTAAACATTTTCTGAAAGACAATTGGATTAAAGCCCTTAATGGCATTAGGATTCTTTCTTTAATGCCTAAGGATTTGAAAAGATTATGAAGAACTCAATTTTCATTTAGAAAAGTACTGGGCAACATTTTAAGAACCTAATTTCTTTTTCCATTTCATTTACATGGCTATTTAATAATATCCTTGTATTTTGTTTAGGCTGGTATCTTTGGTCTGAATCATCAGAAAAATTTTATTGACTCTGTTCAGCAAATGTCTGCATAATATAAAAGCCACAGGCATCCAGGATGGCGATCAGGAAAAAGGACGATCTAGTTAAGGCATAAAAA
This sequence comes from Pseudoxenodon macrops, assembly GCA_032467955.1. Classification (NCBI taxonomy): domain Eukaryota; kingdom Metazoa; phylum Chordata; class Lepidosauria; order Squamata; family Pseudoxenodontidae; genus Pseudoxenodon; species Pseudoxenodon macrops. The sequence goes on along the minus strand of JANHFT010005350.1, from coordinate 291,201 downwards.
TAAATTATACAGGTAACAAGGAAGACCAGTGTGTTCAGGTAATGCAATGTATCCAACTGTGAAAATATTACTAGATATATGATGAGTCAGGGCTTAAAATTATCCTGGACTCTGACCAATGTAAATGATTGAAAGCATTGCTAATTATTTCAGTTTGCTAAAAATGCCCAGATTGCAGATGATAAGCCTATAGATGAAGACAGCTGTGATTTTGGGGGAAATGAGGTTCTATCACATAAGAACATTTACAGTTGATAGCTATGGTATGTTCTGAAAACAGCAAATAATCATATATATATATATATATATTTGGTGTACAGACCTGAGTACTCTAGAACTCCATACAACCTTAGAGAGGAAGCTGTGTCACTAGGGAATATTGTTTCAGTATATTCATGGGAATATACAGAGAATTAGAAAAGTACAGAGGCCAAATATGATCTCTGAACCTGGAAATTCCTGATTAAGGTCTGATTTTTGTTATTGACTCAGTGTCATTTTAGAAAAACTAGGATTTTTAGCCGAGTCATTCTGTGTCTATCATATGTCATTCAAGTCCCAATAGTTATACAATGGCAATTGTTATTAATACTATTACCACTGTTATTATTATTTATATATGCACACCTATCTAGCACATAGAAAGGATTCAATATGCGCAGATCCCTATCAGGCAATCAGGTTTTCAATTAATTGCACAACAAACTGTACTAAAGTTGCTAAAGAATTAAGATCTGGAGGTCCAGCCAAAGGAAATCCATGTTAGCGTTCCAAACCATCCACCATAAACAGGTCTAACGTTTCAAGTTTTTATCAAGACAAAAAACAAAGCGAGGCAAGAAATAGAGATGGAGGTAATGTAGATCTCTTAAATCAAGAGATTTAGGAAATCAATACATTGCAGAAATGGCTTGGTGTTCTGATGAAAAATTCCCCCGTTTTTTTTGGACACTCACGTTGTGCTGCAGGCTAGCCTCATTGCCATATATTATTGCCATATAATGGAGGGAGAAAGTGAAAAAAAAAATTCACATGTGCATAGCAAGAAGTCTCCTTGGGCCAAGAGTTGGTGTTTTGCCTTACCGCGGGCATCAAATTGTTAGTTACTAAATATTAAACCTGAATTTAAATAAACTCGAGATTATATAGTGCAAATTGTAGCATGGGTAAGAAGGTATGGTGCTATTTTTATTTATTCTGATTTTTTCCCCTCCCTGGCCAATGACAGTAACCACAAACAAGCATTCAGCATGTGTTACACACTGGGGCTTGTCATTACTGCAGCTGGACACTGAACTGCAGCTCTCTGAACTACTTCCAAATATGAGAGAGGCGTGGGCTCTGGTCTGGACAGCCAATTATAACCTTTGAAAGGGACTTTTATTCCTGTTATTTCTTGCTAAATGTATAGAACTCTCCCATCTAAAGAAGCATCTCCTTGGTGGTTTGAAAGGTAGTCTATTTACAGAATTCCCGCCTCTCCAGATCTATTGCTTGGCCCTGGGTGTCCACAGTTTTGATTCTAGGAAAAAGGCGGCGGCAGCAGCAGCTCAAACGTTCCTCAAAAGCTGACTCTGAAAATAGGTACCCAAACATTCAAATCGTCAGCTGCATATCGTCTCCAGGAGTTCCTTTCAGCAGAATTTATCCCTGATGCATTTGTCTTTCTATCATAGATGTTCCTTATCCATTTGAAATAAAGGTTCCGTCTCACTTCCATCTAAATTCTTGTTCAAGGTTGCAAGGGTTGAAAAGGATAATGCAAGCACCACACTGGGAAAGAGATACGAAACTAACAAGAATATATAGTAATGGCAATGTGAATAGCATATACACATAAGTCTGTTCACATTCCAACAAGAACGGCTCCAATATGTAACACAGTACGCAGCAAGGCAAATGTAAGCATTTTAGAGTATGGTTTTTAACGGGAAAATGAATTCTTCAAAGGACTGAAGAAGTATCCTGAAATGTGTAACTTTATAAATACTCTACATCAGTTAGAATACAGCAAAGGGACAATGACAAACGAAATAGTTACCTCAAACGTTTTTGGTAGTTTTTCTTCTTTGTCCTTTTAAAAGTGGTATCTAAAAATAACAAGAGCAGAAACTTTGGCATGTGGCTCAGTATTTGAAAAAGGTCCTTAACGTATTTTTTTTCTTTTTGTTAAAAATAGTGTGTTTTGGTTTTTATGGCTAGTTTTTCATCAAGACTATACTGAGCACTAACTGTGTAATTGCTATATCTTCTTTGTCCACTTACCAATATAACTTTGTATTGTTTGTTTTCATTTTCTTTCATTTTCTTCTTTTCACTTCTTCATTTTCTCTCTCTCTTTTTAATATTAACAATAAAAAAATATTCAGTCAATGGACTCTAAGCAGTGAAAAATGTTGGGAAGAAAATATTTGGAAATTGCATAGAAGCCAGCTCCTGCCAACCTAGCAATTCTAAAGCATGCAAATGCAAGTAGATAAACAGGTACCACTTTGGTGGGACAGTAATAACGCTCTGTGCACTTAAGCGTATAGTCATGCTGGTCATATACCACAGAAGGATCTTCAGACAAAGCTGGCTCCCTCAACTAGGAAATGAAAATGAGTACCATCCCATTAAGTTGGTGCAGAGGAAATCTTTACCTTTTCTTTTCTTTTTAGGATGTTTTATAACTGTTTCAGTAGCTAGCTATTTATTTATATTGTGCAAGGTAGAAGATAACAGAGACAACCTTGAAAGGAGTATGCGGCAGCTGTTAGAAAAGCACAAACTTAATATGGAAATATAAGGTTTGAGGAAGAAACTGTAATGCTATGTGTGTCTGACCTTGAGAAATGGGAAAGAGTCAAAGACAAGACATCTGGTACCCAAAAGATAGCCACAGAAGGAGAGAGGATTGGAAAGCACCTCAGGAACACATACACAGCCTTCGTACTTGTGCAATTGATGGAGAAAGTGACTAACACCATCTCCACTTGGTGGTGGCTTCACCAGCCATCTCAGTACATGCAGAGTAACACATCTCTGCAAATGGTAGCCTGGTCTTTGGCTCCAATTCAACAAGAAGGTTGCTTTACCCTGGCCAGTAACAATAGATGTAAGTTTAATATTTTTGGTGGTGTCTGTTTCCTCACTTGGTCTACTTAAAAAACTGTCACACAGATATATTGATAATTCAATGATTGCAATATCATGTGCATTTACATAAGAAATCTCTTGAAGTAAACATTCCTGTCAATGGAAATTCAATTAAATTTGTCTTTTAAAAATGGTAAAATCAATTGTAATGTGCTATTAGCTGTTTCATTGTATTTTTTATTAATATTGCATCATATCCAGGATGCTGTTGTTTAACTTCTTTGGATATTTCCCAGCAGGTTGAGTTCTTCAGGATGCTTAATTTGAACCCAGTCCTAGAACTAATGACAGATTAAATGACATAGTCATAAGTGCACAATTTGTTATGAACCTATATCTAGATAGAGGATAGCTAACTAGAGACAGAGGCAGACAGATTAATTTACAAAAATTATAATGCAATAGAAAAAAAGTGGCATAGAAAAAAAAGACTCACAACTGAAGCTAAAATGTCAGGTAGCAATGATCTTTTTAAGTTTTAGATGATGATGATTCTATCATCAATATGCTAAAGGAGTGTTACATGATTGCAATAATAATTCTACTTCAAATTTTAGATGACAATGATAATGATTCTACAGTCTCTGTTTTAAAATACTCGCAAAGCTCTTAGAGAGAATTGGTTATATTTGCTATAGTCTTTTGTCTGTTTATATAGTTTTAAGACTCTTTTAAATGTTATGGGAATTGCTTCTGATAGTAGTACCCATTAGGAAGGCCTTTAAGCCTTTGATTCCATGGTGGTGCTCACAATTGCTTTTTATGTCTAAGGAGTAGAAAATTGCTATTGCCACTGCTATTGTCTCTGGCTTTGAGGATCACAGCTATAGCAAAGAGTTAAAGTCCATCTCCTTCATTCCATGGTTCACTTCTACCCAGAGGTTCTCGCAGCCACTCTTTACTTTTTGAATACTGATGCAATTACTAATTTTCCAAATAAGGTTAACATTGGATTTGGTTCCAAGTCTACCTCTCATCTGTTTTTTTAATAAATGAGTGGTTCTGTCAGACAGTCTAACCATCGAATGCAAAGTCAGAAGGCCCTGTCTTGGATTGAAGTGTACATCTGCTTTGTGGAAAGTGCCAATTTACCGTGTATTAATATCCAAGTACAGCTGGTCTTCACGATGGGCTGTTCCGTGTAAAAGGGAATGTCCCTCTTGAAAATCACTAGGTTAGCCAAGGAAGCTGTGTTCCGTTGGTTCAGCTACTCATTTGTGGGTTTTGTGTAAGAACACATGCTAAAATGAAAGGCAAGAGTATTCATGTATCTGGAGAGAAAAACTAACATTATAAAAATGAAAATAACATATTTCATCATATGGCAGCTTCAAGAGAAAGCTCAGTTACAACAGATGTTCCTTGCTATGAACAAAAAAGCTATGGTGGGTAAAGAGGGATAGATGAAATAAAGCTTTTCCACAGGAAAGATTCTGGTTTTTCAATTTACTCTGAGAAACATAATCTAAAACAGCCTGAAAACTGATAAGCGAATAATTGATATGATGATTGCAATGATGGCAGATTGTCACTTTCCTTCACTAAGGATTTGCGCTGTCGGAGCATTTAGTTATTACAGAAATTGCTTTGTTAATGTAAATGTATTTGTAATGTTTCTGTTTGCTCATGTCTAAGTCATTCATTCTAATTGTGTGACTTTGTGGCTGTAATGAAATGTGCATCATCCATTGTTGAGGATTCATCACAGAGAGAAGTTGAATGCCAAACATGTGTTCAGTTGCAGGGACAATGTGAACAAGAGAAATGATCTACTTCTATCTGAAGTGCTAACTGATGCATCTCTGTGCCCTTTTTATGAGAAAAAGACCCCTATGGTATTTGACTAATCATTAAATCAGCAAGATTTAAAAGTAGTCAATTAACAAATGAAAGGTGGACATTACATCTCGTTCCAAAAACAGGATAGAGTAAATTCTGTAGAAGTTATAAGACATTCGGCTAATGGTTCCATATATTTTACAATCCCATTTTTTTTTTGAATGGGTGTGGGCAAAAAGAATCAACAATGGTGGATTTAATCCTTCCTCATCTACCAAATTTCCCTTGCAGAGTGTCCAAGTTAAATAGCAAGATCAGAAGTTAGCAAGAAGACAGCTATTGGGCAACCTTTCCAGCAAAAATGTATGCGTACAGGATAAAGTAGTCTCTTCCACTATAATTGATTCACCCCCAATAAATCCTCCCACCTCCGAATTTTACACAAAATAAAAAAAGGAAATATTTTGGTGCAAATAATGCATAATTGTAGCTTCAATAAAACTAGGCAACATTTAATTTGAGCATAGGATAAGTTATTCATTCATTCATTCATTCATTCGATTTCTATCCCATCTCAGTCCATGATTCTGGAAGGCTTACATTTTTTTTAAATTACAATTTAAATACTAAAAACATTTTAAAGCAATAAAAAACAATAGAAACATCCAAAATAAATATGCATTACAGTTGAGATACTTGTCCAGTTAGCAATACCACCCTTGATGCATTCATCACAGGAACATAATCAGGTTTTAGGGTCCTTTGAAAGGTTGAGAGGTTTGGGGCCATTCTAATCTCTGAACAGAGGATATTCCATAGAGCAGGGTTGAGAAAAGCTTATATTCTAGTCCCCGACAGCCATCATTTTTTGGCTGATGAGATCTGTAGCATGTCCATTCTGCTACAGTGAGTCAGATGAGTAGAGACTCTCATAAAAAGGCAATTCCTTTCAAAAGTATTGTGCTACAATACTTGTTTTACATGAAGAAGATCCCAATCGAAGTGATGTTTCCAAATTGAGATATTAGCACAAGAGGTAGTGATGGCCTCAAACTTGGATGACTTTAAAAGGAACGTGGAAACATTCGTGAAGATTAGTTGTATCAAAGGTTTACAAACATTCAATGTCACCTTCAGGTTGGAAGCAAAAAACCATCCAGATTTCAACTGCTGGGAAACAATAGAGGGAGAGGAGCATGATCCCACCCTCTGCTTTATGAAATTTGAGAGGAATTTAATGAACTACTGTTACAAATTAAATAATGGACTAAGGTATATTTCAGAAAATCTATTCTGGGGTTCTTATGTTTATATGGTCATACTTTAGTGCCATGATGGAGAACCTATGACACACATGCCACAGGTGGCCTGCAGCACCCTCACTGTGGCCACGCGAGCTGTCACCCCAGTTCAGCTCTGCTCTGCATGCACGCACGCCTTCTGCCGGCCAGCTGGTTGTCAGGTCTCTGCTGTGCATGCACTGGAAGCGGGACGCGTGGGGGGGGCGCATGTGCATGTGCAGGGGTGGGTCACATGCGGAGGGTCACATGCATATGTGTGGGGGTGGGGGGCATGCAGGGGGGCACAGGGGCGCATGCACAGGATGCATGGTGTGTGTGTGCATGCG
>JANHFT010005350.1:252246-264925 GCA_032467955.1 Pseudoxenodon macrops | reverse complement strand
AGGTGGGTAAAATGAGGACCCAGATTGTTGGGGGCAATATGCTGACTCTGTAAAACTGCTTAGAGAGGGCTGTAAAGCACTATAAGACGGTATATACGTCTAAGTGCTATTGCTATTGTTCTTCACTCATTGCTGGTGGCAATATGATTCCATGATGCTGAAATCATGAATCTTCAACCAGATTTCATGTCAAGCAGAATTCAATTGCAGTCTTGGACGGAGCATCAGCCAAGTGGGTTTGCCAATGAACTTGGTTGTCAAGGCTGTGAGGTTCCCTCAATTCCCCCCCCTACAATTGCTTGAACTATAAATGTTAAGCACAAACTGATGTGTGACGTGAGGAGCAAGAAAAGCATGGTATGGAAGCCACCCTAAACTGTAGTGTAGCTGAACACCCACAGTATTTTCTGAATTGGATATAAACTATATCATGGCTCAAGGATGTTGGCTACATTTACAAGTCTGTATCCAAAATTGTGAAGAGCAATGAGGCAGAAAGTGCTAATGAATTTATATTCATTATCAACCAGTGATGGTGTCCAGCTAAGGTTTAATCCAGGACTATTCTCAGCAAAATGAGCAAAAAAGCTTCCAAATACCACAGAGCTGGATTACTACATTGGGATACCATTGAAATAATACAGTTGACCATCCAAAGATAATAAATATAAAGAACGCTGAAAGATCTTTCAGTCCCAAAAAAGCTAAAAATTATCTAAGCACTTAGAGTGAAGTGGCATGAATTTAAACAGGAAGTTCCCAGATTAGGCCCAAAAGTTAATGGCTTTGCTTTGTGGATATATTTCAGCAGGCTACTGCTTTCCAAGAATTTTCCTCTTGTGTAAATCGATCAGATCCCATGTTTTTATTTTTAAATAATTACAAAACAATTGTTTAGAAACCAATGACCGGCATCGTACACCATTCTAAAATAGCTGTCCAAATAAGTTCTTAGTAAGAAAACAGTATCAATAAATTGATAGTTTACTGCATGTTTCAGAGGTGAGTTTGAAATCTTCATACTGACGGTTCGCTCAGGGGCGCGCTATGGCCGTGAACGGACTTTGTGCACTGTGCGCGCATGCACAGTGCTTTAAAAAAGCTGCTGACATGTCCAGAAGCAAAATCCAAGATGGCAGTGCCTATGGTGCTGCCGAAAGAACGGGCTCTGAACCATGCCACTAAGTTACTAATGATTCATTAGAACTGGACTGAACCATTAGGAACCCACTTCTGGTAATGTTTGTGTGTATGAGATGCCAACTTATTCATATACTTGGTATGCAACTTAAGTGTTTTTCCATGTTTGAGACAATGATCAGTCTTATACTTTTATAGCCTCTGTGTTCTTTTATATTCTGTGTAAAGAATGGAGGAACAGTTCTAATGGCATGTAATCTGTAACTATTTTTTTTCCTTCGCAAATGCAGAGTAATTCAGACCACTGTGTCAGGACTTGTTAAGATATGTCAGTGTAGCGTCCGCATTGATGCAGAATCATGTGGCATCACCAGTTGCCAAGCCCCTGATTGGACAAGGCACACCTGCCAGCTGGTGGGAGATCTGCGAGCTCCTATTGGCTGCCCATCTGACATCTCGCGTACAAATAGCTGTCAGATGGCGGGAGTTGTTGTTGTGCCTAATAGAGTTGCCAGAGTTAAAAACTGTTAATAAAGCTTGTTGAACGCAAACCTGTCTCGCCTCAGTCCTTTCCGAGCCTGGTTCTACAGATAAAACACTGACGACAAGGATGGGATTGGGCTGAGGTGAATACTTGAGCTAAACCGACCAAAGTCACTTGGCAACGAAAAGTCGCACCAGAGCCGTTCCAGCACTCTATTGATAGGATGACGACTATCCCCACGTTTGCCGCGTTCGATCCGACAGCCGAAAACTGGGAAGCATATTTGGAGCGATTCGAATGCTTCCTGCAAGCTAATGCTTTAACCAAGCTCTCCAGCGAGTGCAAGCGGGGCTACTTCTTAAGCTCCTGCGGCTGAGAGACATTCAGAACGGCCCGGGCTTTGTGTGCCCCTCAACTAGCATACACAGTGGGACAGTGCCATCGGACATCTTGATGCAGAAGCTTAAGAATCACTATTCGCCAGCACATCTCATATCGCCCGCAGACACGCATTCAGGCAGCGGACACAGAACGAAAAGGAGTCCATTAATGAGTACATGGCATCCCTCTGAGTGGCCTTGCTAAATTGCGAGTCCTGCGATCTGGACGATATGCTCCTCGATCAACTAGTCTGCGGAGTGCGCGACCTACGCCTTCCACGAAGACTGTTGGTGATGACGGAACTGACCCTCCAGATTGCCCTGGACGAGGCTCGGGCAGCAGAACTATCGAACGTATCCGCTGTCCAAATCCACCGCTTGCAACCTCCTCCCGGCATGCCCAGCAAGACCGGTGCCATCCACCATGGAGAGGAGGAGGCAGAGGTGGCTGGGGAAAACAACGGAGAAGTCAGCTGCCTCAGAGCAGTGCCTAGCAGGAAATGAACGGCCATGTTTATATCCCCTCAGGCCATTTGCCTGAGTTGTGAAGGGAATCACAGCAGATAGAATTGCAGGTTTAAAACTGCCACCTGCCAACATTGTTCAAAGGCCACCTAGCCTCGGTTTGCTGGGCAGTATTCCCAGAATTAGAAGATGCAAACAAGTCGGCTCGCCAAAAGACAGCCAGGAGACCGGCCTTCCAGCAGGAAGACTGCTTCACTATTTGCTGCCATTCCTCGGCTGGTGCCTCAACCAACAAAATTTACCTCACGGTAACTATAGAAGGATCGCCTTGTCACCTTGAAGTGGACACCAGATCCTCCAAGTCACTAGTCTCTTGGCGCACTCTGCAGACCTTAATCCCAGGAATCACCAAACAATGACTCAAAACCTGCCAACTGAGACTTTGCGACTATCAAGGACAATCCATCCCCATTATGGGAGTCAAAGAAGTCCATGTCTCCTATAACAACTTCACGGGCCGCCTGCCGCTGACCATCGTGAGTGACCACCTGCCCAGCCTCCTGGGTCTCGACTGGTTTGCAGCCCTGGGTCTCGGCGTATCGGGCATCCATTCCACGATGCCAGACGACTTCAGCCACCTAAGCCGGGACTTTGCCGATGTTTTTGAGAACAGCCTCGGTAAACATACGGGGACCCCTATTTCCCTAAATTTGGACCCCCAAGTGACACCCATGTGCCTCAAGCCTCGAAGGATGCCGCTAACTCTCCGGCCAGAGAGCTAGATAAGCTAATAGCTCAAAGGGTATTGGAAGCAGTAGACCACTTGAAATGGGAAACCCCTAAAGTCATTCCCTTGAAGCCGTGTGGCGTCACCAGTTGCCAAGTCCCCGATTGGACAAGTGCACCTGCCAGCTGGTGGGAGATCTGCGAGCTCCTATTGGCTGCCCATCTGACAGCTCGCGTATAAATAGCTGCCAGATGGCGGGAGTTGTTGTTGTGCCTAATAGAGTTGCTAGAGTTAAAAACTGTTAATAAAGCTTGTTGAACTTCCGAGCCTGGTTCTACAGATAGAACAGTCAGTTATTAAAATTAAAGCACTTCTATGTTGACAAATGTTAAACTTAATCATTCATAAAACCTTAAGAAACAGTAATGCTTTTATAATGTAATTCCTATTATGTTATGGAATCATCACTGATTCGGTGGAACCACTGACTGAAGGGAAGAAGACCCCGATAATGGGACATTCCAGCTTAGGAGTCTGTGAGGAAGAGGAAGTGTTTGAAGCCAAGGCATTACTATATTTTTCAGACTATATGACGTACCAGTGTATAAGACGCACCAAGATTTCAAAGAGGTAAGTAAGAAAAATAAGTTTTGTCCTCCTCGCCCCCCAGGAGCACTCTGCAGGCCTCTGCAAATGCTCCTGCTTTTCAAAAAACAGCCTGTTTTTCACAAAATCATGGGTGTTTTTGCCTTTCCCCAGCCCCTAGGAACACTCTGCAGGCCTCCCAAACCCTCTTTGCACCCCGTTTTTTGTGAAAATGGGATATGAGGGTGGGGCTTTGGGAGGCAAAAAAAGGCTGTATTCGGTGTATAAGATGCACCAACATTTCCACCCTCTTTTTTGGGGGGGAGGTGCATCTTATACTCTGAAAAATACGGTAAGTTTATATCTGCTTTTTCCCTAAAGGAAAGCAGACAAGCTGTACATTTGGTCTTCATCAATAAAGAAAACTTTTTGAACATTTCTCAGAGTCATTCTGGTTACTTGCGCCTGACATCGGAAAAGTTCATAGTACCAGGTTATTCCAAAGATGCTTTTCCAAAAGGCAACTGGACTTTCTTGATTTTTTTTCATTGAAAAACATTTTGCTTCTCATCTTTTGTCAGTTTTGAAGACTGAAGACAAATAAGACAATACTATTACAGGTAGACCTCGACTTATAACCATTAGTTTAGTTTAGTGACTGTTTGAAGTTAAACAACACTAAAAATGACTTATGACCATTTTTCACACTTACGACTATTGCAGAATTCCCTGGTCACGGGATCAAAATTTGGATGCTTGGCAACCGGCTCATATTTATGATGGTTGCAATGTCCCAGGGTCATGAGATCATCTTTTACAATCTTCTGACAAGCCAAGACAGTGGGGAAGCCAGATTTACCTAACAATCATGATACTAATATAATAACTGTAATAATTCACTTAACTGTGGCAAGAAAGGGTCACAAAATGGGTCAAAACCCACTTAACAATTGCCTTGCTTAGTAACAGAAATTTTGGGCTCAATTGTGGTCATAAATCGAGGACTACTTATAGACACTGATTAGTTGAAGTGAATTCTTTTAAACTCCTACTACTTGTGTCCATGTTCTAAGTCATATTTATTTCCACTGGGTGCTCAAAAGTTAACCCCCACTTAGAACTTGCCATGTGCAAACAATCTGTCCTATCAATAAACAAAATAGTGTAAAATTTTCCTCAGAATCATAAATGTTTGCTCCATCGTGGTATTCCATTTGACTACAATGATTCTCACCACATTGATCTGGCTATTCTGGTGAGTTAGGGTCTTTCTAACTATAGCAGGGCAAAGCACTGTCATATTAATTAACTTTGTTTCCAGGGGAGGGGGGGGAATGTTATTTGAGACGTATGAAATTTGCCAAACAATCAAACTGAAAAAGAAATATTAACAAGTCCAAAGTCATAGTGGGTGAAAAATGGCATGTTCAGAAATATTTCCAATTCAGAAACCCCCAAGATTCTTCAAAAGTGTGATCCTCATATCTTGTATTTTGGATTGATTTAGAAATTGCTTGGCATCTCTCAAGATCTCTCTTTATTTTGTCTATTTGTACATTTGTCCACTTTTAAGAACTCAGCTGTTAAATACTATGGTTGCCTGTCATCAGTTTACTGGCTGTCGCAGACTGACAGTCATCACCATCTTCTCTTTAAGCTTATATATATATATGTTTTCGTAGGTTTTCACGGGTCTAGGTATGCAAGTCTTGGCGTATTCGGGTCTTTACCCGTGTAAGATTGAGGGTATTATATATATATAAGCTTAAAGAGAAGATGGCAATGACTGTCAGACTGTCAGTCTATCAGGAATATATATATTACTATACAGAAACATGAGCCACTTTTTATGCACATCTCTGTCTTTTTAACCAATACATTTTGGCTTTTTTTTAAATGGCAAACACGACACCTATCCATCCGCTTACTAGAGAGTTACTCTAGCTCAGCGGTAGGGAACACAATGGCACAAAGAGAAAGGGTGCAGGTGCAGTAAACAAGTAGAAGAGTCCAAAAGATATAATAAACTTTTAAAATATTGCAGCCTATATTTCTTTGGTTAACCTACAGTTTTGGTTTTGAAGTAATGAGAATTCCATTTCCAATAGTACTTGCCCTTTGGCTTCATTACTACAGTTTTTTTCCAAATCATATTACATAATAAAATTGAATTTCCAGACAGAAGTCAGAATTTTACAGCTAAATGTATATCAAGGGAAAACCTTTTCTTTACACTGGCTGCTTATTATATATTCTTGACTTCCCCCTCCCTTCCGTTCTTGCTGAAATATTTTCCATAAAGCCATTTGGAGAAGAAATGCATAGGATTAGTTTCCATTTTGTTCCAGCTCTCCAGTAGATTTTCTCAGTCTCCCATTGATCACTGTTTTTTTTACTGATTTTCTATTATTTATTTTATTTAGTCAGGCCATAAACGTAACACCAATAGAATAATTGTATCAAAATTAAAAAAAAAATTAAAATTAATATTCAGATTCAAAATCTTGTGTTCTACTTGTTTTAAAATACTGAATTTTCAGAGATTCTGAACTGCAAAGACAAAAAGAAGTAAGTGCAGCATGGTTATCGGAGTGTTCCAGGTGAAGTTCAAAGTGTTGGTGGTTATCTATAAAAGCCCTATACCGCTTGGAAGCGGGTACATGAAGGATCATCTTTTTTAAGGGTCTCTATGTGTCCAGCTAGGTCAAACAGAATGGGCCTGCTGCAGCTCCCATCAGCCAAAGAATGTCAAAAAGATAAAGGGAAACTTTATTTGCAGTGGCCCCTGTAGGACATCCTCCCTTCAAATGCCCTTAACCCCGTCAGCACCTCGCAAGGCTATGTTTTCAAGTCTGGGGCACTGAATGCGCCAAGGACTACCTTTGATGGATATATAGAGCTGTGGTGGCACACTGGTTAGAATGCAGTACTGCAGGCTACTTCTGCTGACTGCCGACTGACTGCAATTTGGCAGTTTGAATTGGCAAGCTCAAGGTTGACTCAGCCTTCCATCCTTCCAAGGTCAGTAAAATGAGGACCCAGATTGTTAGGAGCAATATGCTGACTCTGTAAACCGCTTAGAGAGGGCTGTAAAAGCACTGTGAAGCGGTATATAAGACTAAGTGCTATTACTATACTGCTAACAGGCCAAATATCTTGCTCTTGTATACCTTGAATTGAATGTTTTAATGTTTTCTACTGGTTTTGTTTTTATTGTTTTAACATGCTTTTAAAAAATTTAATTGTAATTTATGTTCTAAATTGTAAGCTGCCCAGAGTTATTTACTGAGATGGGCGGCTATAGAAATTGAACAAATAAATAAAGATAAGTAGCTACAGCCATGCAGTTCTATAATAGAAACAAGGGAAATCCTAGGAAGCAAGTACTTCTGGGAGTTAAAACATAGCATTGCTGCAAATCTCATTTCTACAAATCTCATTTCTACAACAGTTAGTATGGTTCAGTGCTAAAAGGCAGTTTTGGACTCTGAGAGTTATGTAGTTTTCAGAACCAGGGGGTAATAAGTTGAAGCCAGTTGCAACTTTTTAGCATAGAATGAGACTTTCATCAACATCCTCATTCTCATATATTATATATGTGGCAGTAACACCCCTGCTGCCTACGTACAGTAGTCCTCAACTTATAAGTACGATTGAAACTAGAAAGCAGGGCAATTGCTAAATGAGACATGCACAATTTTATTATATTTTTGCTACATTGTTAAGCAAATCATATGGTTATTAAGGGAATCTGGTTTCCCTCTTTGACTTTGTTTGTCGGATGCTGTCTGGGAAGATCACAAATGGTATTCACATGACCCCAGGATGCTGCAACCATCATAAATACGTGCTGTTGCTAGGCCTCCAAATTTTGATCACATGGGGGAAAGCTGCAACCGACATAAATGCGAGGATCTGTCATAACCCACTTTTTTCAGGACCCTTATAATTTCAAATGGTTGCTAAATGAGTAGTTGTGAGTCAATGGCTACCTGTATTGTTGTTTTGTTTAAATTTTGACTCTGGTTGACTCCCACAGTTAAAAGAAAATAAATAAATAAATACAAATAAACAACCAAAAAAACCGCCATTAAAATAAACAAGACTGTAAAATTATATTCCAAAAGGCTGTTGCCACAGTAGAAAAGATTGTCCTCCTGGGTCCTATCAGGGAACATTCCTTAGTAAAGGGGGCCAGTAACATGCCTTTTCTGCTGGAATTGTAGGATTGGTAGATGTAACCAGGGAAAAAATCAAATATTCAGCTAAACTAATGTTCCTTGGTATGCTTGGGTAGTAGCTAAGCAGGTAAATACCCAGGAATATACCGCTTGCATTTGGGAATCCTGATTAGTAAAGACTTCCAGTTTTCATATATTTGCAAATTTTGAGCTATAGCCAGTGGCCGAAACAGGGCTGACTCTCCAACCCCATCACTGAGTGTGCCATGTATATAAGAGGAAATCCCCAAACGTTTTCATGAGGGATTGCAGGTTTTACTTTTTTTTATTGGTTTTGTCAATGCTTCCATTTTTTAGTTGTTGACTCTGCAAGTATAAATGTACTGTAGTAGGCCTATTTATCTCATAAAGCTTCTTCTGTTTCTTTCTAAAAGTTTTTGGCTTTAAAATGGCATTTGTTCACATTCACTTTAAACAGAAAATAGTGGAAGTAATTTTTTTTGATAAAAATGGTCTATACCGTACTTTAATATGTATTTGACCCATACACAGTATGTACAGTTAAGCAGCAAAAGTAAATATCCATTTGTTACCGTGGCAACCCCCCCCCCCCCCGCAAAAGGGACAGAGAATACATTCTGCCATCTCTCAGACTCATCTGAACAACTATTTTTGTTCCTGAAATATAACTACTTATTCACTGCATACGTATGGAAATTGTGCAGGGTAAACATGAAAGGTCTCTAAAGAAATATGTCATTTCTCAGAAATAACCTTCAGCGGAAAGAGACTGATTAATTAATATGGCTAATAAATAAACAAGAAACGCCACTTGAAAATGTGTTAATAAAATACCAGGGTGTGTATGAAATTATGTGGAAACGCTACAAGTTTTGGATCCATACTAGGCTGTATATAAAAGATGCTAAGAAACATCTGGAAAAATAAGTCTGACTTTACATTATGTATGACCATCAAGCAACTAGTTTACTTCAAGTTATACAAAAGAGCAGCCAGATGGAGAAAATGCTGCATTAAGGAATCTGAATTATGAGATTCCAATAAGACTCTTACATTAAGACTTTGACAAAGATTATACCCTCTGTGTGTGTGTGTGTGTGTTTGTGTGTGTGTGTGTGTGTATACGCTTGTAGCTCAGATTGATGAAAATTGTCACACATAGTTACTTTATAAGCTTCATGAAGTTCACATTTGGCCAGAATACAGATTTTATTAATTTATGGACCCAATCATTACTTGGTAACCATTTTTACAAAAAAAACAACAACAACACCCTAAGGATTTTATTTTGGGTGACTTCGTCTTCAGCAGGTGGCAATCTCTAGCTGATTTGAAAAAATTACTGGGATGGGAGACCACCTGGAAAATCCCAAAGTGCAAATAAACTGCAGGTTGAAAAAAATATTTCAGAAAATGACACTGATGATTAATTTTCCACATTGTGACCAAGAAAATTGCTTGGATATGGTTGGAAGACTTAGATGAGCCGAGTGCCATATAATGCAGATGAGAAGGCACTTCTGTTGTGACTGAGTAAGTGCAACAAACCTTTAAAGTACGGTAGTTTTAAACATTTTACGGGGACACATACAATCGGAAATAAAAATGACTGTATTTGGGTGATCAGAATAAGCTTCTTTAAGTTGGAAATATGCTAACCAGCAGAACACCCCATACGATGGATTTCAATAAATCACAAGATCACATCTATTGTTTATACAGTTATCATCCATGTTAAAAAAGCTTATGCACCTATTGTAGCTGTGATGAGGAATTCTATGGCAAATTGAAAGAGGTGTGTTACACACATCAAGAAAGGACATAAAAATGCTAATATTTGATTGAGATGCCGAAGAATGAAATGATAAGAAAATGAAAAATAGGAATTATAGGAAGATGGAAAAATGCAAGTCAGCCAGCCAGGATTATGGAATTACTGGTGAATCATTGAAGTCAATTATATAAGTGGATTATATTTTTAAAAATGTAAAAGAGAAGGGACATCTTCAACAGATTTAGCATTCTCATGTAAAAGAACTTGAGACTACTTTTACAGGAGGAGAGATAAGATACACTGTTAAAACTGAAGTGGAAAAGAATAGTTCCAAAATTTCAAACAGAAAAAAAGGATATAAGCAGCATTCAAAATCAACAGTAATAATAGCTAAGGAAAAGAAAGGAAGGTTAGGAAAGATGTTTGATGACTACCTTCAGATTTTCCCTGTGAATAAAGAAAACCTGGCTTAAGAAACTGTAAAAGGTCTCTGTACAGGAATATACTGGTAGTCCTCAATTTATAACCTTAGTGACTGTTCGAAGTTACAACAGGGCCCCAAAATATATTTATGATCCAGAATTGAAGTTCTAACATCTGGACTCCCTCTGTGGCCACATAATCACATTTTGGATACTTGGCAACCCACCCACATTTATGGCTTTTGAAGCATCCCACAGTCACATGGCCATGATTTATGAAGTTTCTTGCAGGAAATTAGTGTTTACTTTGGTTTCTGGCAAAAAAAACATCCATGGTAGACAATGGGCTTGGTTAATGATCACAGCACATTTGCTTTGACAATCACCATAGGAAATGTTGCACGTGGGTGCTCAACTTATGACTCTCATGAATACAATGGAAATTCCAGGTTCCCTTACTGTCGTAAGTTGAGAACTACCTGTACCTGTAAAGAGAAGTGGAGGATTGAAAGAAAGCAAATTGTTAAACCCCTGTCCCCAAAGATGCTTTTTCAAGAAGCAACTGGACTTTCTTGTTTTTCTTTGAAGACGTTTCGCTTCTCATCCAAGAAGGTTCTTCAGCTCTGACTGGATGGTGGAGCAACATGATGGAGGCTTTTTTAGATTATTTTATCACACCTTATTTTTATAAATAATTCAAGGCAGCAAGCATACCTAATATTCCATCTTCCTCCTATTTTCCCCACAACAACAACCCTGTGAAGTAAATTGGATTGAGAGTGAGAGAGGGAGTGATTGGCTCAAAGTCACTCAAACAGCTTTCATATCTATGGTGGGACTAGAATTCACACTCTGTTGCTATCTAGCCTGGTGCCATTAGATCAAACTGGACTATGATAGGTAAAGATTCATACTATCTCCATATCTCTGTGGTTTATATAGTAAATATGTTATAATAATGTAGGACTGGAAGACATCAAACTGGACTGAAATAAACTGCGTGAGTTTTCTTTCCTTGGGCTCAAGAACAGACAAAGATGGTCAATAGTGAAACAGAGACTAACCCTAGGGAAGTATATATCTGCAAACTTAGACACAACCATGAGTAATGTAAACATTTCAGTGATAACAGTGGATTTTCTAAAAGTAATATCCTATGATAGTTGGCCATTAAGAAACACACAGAGAGGAGATAAGATCTTTTTGAATTATGGAGTTCAAGATAAAAAAAGAGGTCATCCTTAGCTATTCCCAAAGTAGTGTTTTCGTTCTCTTTCCAACACAATTTTGGCTCTGGATGCAATCTCCCATGTTTTGCAGATGATGTGACTGCTGATGTAATCAGTTTCATATCTGCCCAACCTCAGGGGTCACTTTGGGCTGGTGGAGCACACCCATTCTCTCCAGGTACCGGAAATTATCCCATATGGCCCTTTTGGCTTGAACATCTTTCTGTAGAGGCCTTATGCTGCCATAACGCTCAAGAAGCCCTTTCAACATCAGAACTGATAGTGGGGATCCAGCAGACCTTTAAAAGAACAATAAACTTGGTTTATTTCATTCCTAGTTTAGAGCATATAGCACATTAGATTCTTGCAAAAGTATTCATCATGTGCCTCACAGGTTGGTTTAAACCAGGAAAGAAAATCAAGTTCTTCCACCTCTGTATATATTTTATTATTTATTGATTAAACTTACAAGCCAACCATCTTTCCTAGAGGCAACTCTAGGCAGCTTAAAATCAAGAAAAACAACTATATAAAATATTAGAATACATAGTAATACTAAGTTTGGTTTAAAATTGACAAAGATGGGGAGGAAGGGAGCAAGATGCACACAGGGAGAAGGACGGGGATCTTATCTTAGTCCAGTAACCTCCTCCAGAATGACATGCCCCCTATTGGGGCCCAAAGTAAGTTGAGCAAGCCAGGCCAGGTCAAAAGAGTGGGTGTGGATTTCACTGCAGAGGGGGGGAGTAAACTTTTTTAAAGGATTGCTAGTCCTGTTACCACTGCAGATATTACAGGTGTTTTCCTGGGATTTTGCAAGGCTGTACTTTTTATTGATATTATCTTAGTTTTTCTGAATCCATTCTGGATATGGCAACATAAGGGGCTAATGGCCACAAGGTTAAAACAGACTGCCAATGCTATATATTCTTGCATTATTACGGTAAGAAATGGCTCATTCATCGTCTCCTGCCTTCCTTCCACGTCCTACCTCTCTCTCCATCTGTGACTTGTCAACTGGCTTAGTTTTAAACCTAGGTTTAGCATGCTCTTTCAGAAGATTGTTAGATCCATGTTCAGAACTAGCCCACCTGACAGGTCACAGGGGACAATGAGAGGATGCACTGAATGAGAACAGGGTTGGCTCCCTTCGGCTTCACTCCACATACCACAACTACAATCTATACAATCTACAATCCAGTTCTACAGAGGAATTATTGAGTCTGTCATCTGCGCCTCCATAACTGTCTGGTTTGGTTCTGCAACCCAAC
>JANHFT010005350.1:205315-220914 GCA_032467955.1 Pseudoxenodon macrops | reverse complement strand
AAGACTGTGGCAGACTTCTGTCGGACTATTTACAAACTGCTTGGGACTCATTATAGGCTGTGAATGAACATAATTCACAGCCGTTGAAATAAAAAGAGGATTTTTGGAACTAAGCGTGTGATTGTTACTGTCTCTGGAAGCCTTGGTCAGAACAGTATTATTGAGGACTATTTCCCCCCCTAAATGTCTGCAATGCAAGTCTTCAAGTCCTAGAATATGAAGGATAGGTTGCTGAGGAAAGAGATGTGATCTCAAGCCAGCTGTTAAATGATGAGATGTTTTCAGTAGGTGTCTCCTTGTATTCACTTTTGTTCCTAGGTTTCCAGTTCCAATGTTTTCTGCCAGTGGACAGTTGCTATTTTTTATATAATCTTGAAGTTAATTTAGTGAAGGCCTATTAAATCAATGAACTCTCTTCATTTCTAGAAGCTCGTGCTCCATTCAGCTCTTATATCTCCAAGTGGACATCCTTCCAGGCTGGGTAAAACATGCTTTCCTACCGTATCTTCTGTCCACAGTACCTCCAGCCCTCAAATTATTTCTTTTTTTTACATCTCTGAGATATAAACTACAGAAGTTGTTACTTTGGAAGATGAAGTATCAGCTCTTCCTTACTGGAAAGTTTCCATGGGCCTACGGGGAAACACAAGAACAAGCTTTCCCCTATTGCTTTAATTCATGTAGCATCAGAGCAATGATGGAACCATAAGGGAAGAAAAGAAAAAGAACTGTGTTGGTTCCAAAGGAGATTGCATGGGAAGAGGAGGATTGTGTAACCATCTGATAAAGTAGAGCAAAACACAAAGACCAATCAGAAGGAACAACCAGAGGCCCTTGGAGATCAGTCCACGCATGAGCCAGCCAATAAAGACTTGCCTTCTTGATACAGATGGGAAGGACAAGAAACAAGAACAACCAATCACGTCTTGTCATGGCTGTAATTCAGGTTAAGTACCAGTCTAGCCCCATCGCCAACCTACTGCAAATCAGACTGGAAATTTTGAAGTTGGCCTAAGAAAAAAGCAGGAACAAAATGGGAGATAATCAATGTAGGCTACAGTGTGATATTGCTCTTAGTATTCTTATTCCTGAATTGGTCTGATGTGGCAACAGATTAACATGAAAATGTAATTATATTCTCAAAGGTCTGAACAATCTGATCCTGTCAGAAAGTGGCTTTTTAATTAAAGCATGGTAAAATTCACTTAAAAAAGGAATAGCTCTTGGCTGAAAGAGCTTCTTTTTGGATGATGTTTGCCAGGTTTGGTTACTCTCTTCTACTCCAGCCCCCAATACTTCTTCCTGCCTTACATTTCATCTTAACAGATGCATTCATGCCCTGCAGCAGTATAAGCAGCCCTGTTATGCTGATGCTGAGATTGTTTACGTACATGTGGAATGGGGGGCTGGGATAGGAGTAATCTTGATATTCCTTCTATCTGCTCTGCAACTTCATGTTTTAACCATTAGTAAATGACCATGAAGTTCTAATTTCCTCCCCATATCTTTGTTCAGCCTTTGTTCGTGGTTAGTTCCTTCTAAGTTACATAGCAAAACAAGAAAAGATAAATCGAGTATAAAGGACACACTAGATTGCTTTTTGGAATGCTTGTATTTAAAAGAAATCCTTCAAACAAAGGCACCTTCAAGTCAACTAATAGTGAATGCATCCATTTTTCTTGGCATACGTATTTTGCTATTGCCTTCTGTCTCCCCCCTCCCACTCTCTGTATTGGTGGGGTGGGTGTTTTTGACTTATCAGGCTGTTTTACAGACCTCTGGCAACTTTTAAGAAGTATGGACTTCAACTCCCAGAATTCCTGGATGCTGACTGGGGAATTATGGGAGCTGAAGTCCATACATCTTAAAGTTGCCAAGATTGAGAAATGATAACATAAAGTTTTGGGAATGAAAGTAGAAAATCAACTCTGTTGGAGGTAGGGAAAGAGAAAAGTGCAGACTTCAACCTTTGGAGTCTCAAGCCTTTATAAGAAGGCCTGATATTTAAGATTTGCCTCATAAATATTTCATTTTCACAAAACTAGGAAACCTGTATGATTGGGATTTTCAGTCTCTTGGAAAGTAATAACCAACTCCAGTTAAAATATGGTGCAATCACCATACCTTCTCTTTCCAAGCCATTTGCTATGCCTTAGGTGGGCTAAAAATATAGATAAAAGATTTCTTTCTCATCACATACTTTTGAAAGAGAAATCCATAATAACATGATATTCCATCACAACCACAATGGTATACTCTGCATTATCTCAAATGTTCTTTGTACAGAACAAGCCATGAGAACTTTAATTAGAATTGTAATGAAAATCAAAATTATTTAACACTTTGTTGATAAACTAACTACTGGAGTTCATGTTCAGTGCAATGCAATGCTTGTTTTGTGCTTCTCACTCAAATTAGGCTGATTTTTCCAAAATATCTCCATAAAAGCATCATCATCTCTTGAGAGTATTTGGTAATAGTGTGAAATACTTCACATTACTGGTGAGGGTGATATGGCAATGTCAAAGCTAATACTACATACTGCATTACTTCTCTGCTGCCGTGTAATTCTTTTCAGCAATCTAGGCCCAGAGTAATAAAAAAAAATGATGTCTTAATTTGCCTTTAGACAAGGGGAAACATGAACCTTCCAAGATTAACAATCGTAATCTGATAATACTTTTCCTCCTAAAGTTAAGAATTCCAGACCAAAGAGAAAATGACAGGGGGGAAAATCCCAAAAGAGAAGACGAACAATTCACAAGTAAGAAACAGCATGCGGAACGCATATCTCAGTATTCTGAAATTCCTTTAAATAGAGTTAAGTACACGAGACAGTAACTAGTGAGTTTTCTAGCAGCAACAAGGCAGTGATTACAATACAATACACTTTGCTTTTCTGTAGTTCGTATTATATATGGTATATTTCACCTGTGGTCCCCTTAATATATCATCCAAGGGCTGTCAAAGGACAATATGGCCCCCACATTGTTGGATAAAAGTACGTGGCCAGAAACCAAGAGACCATGAATTGTAGTTCCACTGTAGGCACAAAGCCAGCTGGCTGACTTTGGAGCAATCTCAATCTCACAGTGGTGGGAAGAAGGGAGTGGTATACCACTCCTAAAATAAAGTTCCCCCAAAAAACTGGAGTTACTTATCCAGGCAATTTTTGGAAGTTAAGACTTTTGTAAAGACACAGAATATATTGACCATCTATATATCTTTATCTGTATCTATCTAAAAAGTAACTGTAATTTTGTTTTAGGAATGCACGCGTAAGTAAAAGCATTTCTACATCAAGTTTTTGCACCAGTTAAGAATCAACTCTAAATTTGTCCAGTCTCATGATGTTGATTATGCTGTAGAGGTGAGTTTGTGTATTGCTGACTCAGCTGCAATATATCTGAAATATCAACAAACGTAGAGGGTTTTGCTTCACGTCCTCCAGCTCTCCCGTTGGTTAGCGCTTTGACTCCTGCTGCTCTCTTACTTTTTTCTCTTCTCACACTACTGTAACTGTTTTCCATTTGAGGTCAGTAGAAATGAAGACGATTATATTAACTTGAAACTGTTTGGAAGGGGTAGTAACACCAGTGACATGGAAGAATCTGAAGAACATTAAGCAACGTATTAAACAGATCCACCATCCAGAAAATCATTAGAAGCTTTAATTATTGGTGATCAACAAGGTATCTATAGTCATCTTTTTAATACGTTTACTCTCAAGAGGAAACAGAAAGGAATGAAATATATATAGAGAGGAGTGAAAGAAAGAAATTGTAGAAAGAACACAGGTCACCGTTATTACTTCTGGTTTTGCCCAATATTTGTTTGCCCAACCCATTAACATCTCTGATATTCAATCCACTTATTTTTGTTAAAGGAATGTCATTAGGTTTCCCCTATTTAGAAATTATGGGAAAATAAAATCCAATACATTTCATTTTTAAAATGTGTTTTCCAATTTGTGCAGGCCTGAGATTTTAAGTCATATCAGAGTGTGGTATTTTTTTAATTGATACATGCATGGAACTTATACACATTCAATCTTTTTTTAGGAGCGGGTACCCTCATTTTGTAGACGATGGGGAAAAAACTTACTAGCAAACTGAAAAATATGTGGGTGAGGGCCAAGTTAAGGGCCCATATGTTAGAGTGCCCCCTGGTGAAGAATGCAGTAAATTATATGCTTACAAAATGAACCAAATAGAGTTCGTGATAGTAGAACTTAAAACATACTTTACAAAGTTGATGATTAAAAAACTATCTATTTCATGAGTATTTTAAAGGTGTTGGTCCAGCAGAAGAGACATTTAGCAAACCTCCTGCCTCTTTTCAATATATCTATTAGAAGTAGCCTCAATTTTTAAAGACACTTTCACTTTTGCCTTTTGGAAAGTTTTTTAAAGTACTGCTTTTATTTAAAATTTTACTTCATACTCAAAATTAATTAAATTACTTTAAGCTTCCTGTGACTGAGCATAGAATTTACATTTACGAATCAGTGGTTTTTTTTTCAAGTTTTCCCTTGCTCACATGTGCAATGTGATTGTTATGCTTTGGATAATGTCCATTTCAGGTACTAAAGTATAGGGATGGATCAGTACTGTATTTGGTTTGGGTTTTTTATAAAAATTAATCCCAAACATGGGACATTTATATATAAATAGGCCAAAAAGAATGTAAAATTTTTAACATTCAAGTTTGGATGGAAGTGAAATTCATCTATTATCAGCCCTCCCAGGTAAATCAGATAGGAAGTATGACCAGCTGAGCTAATTTTACTTTACTGTAAGGCCACATTAATCAAATCTTGTAATTCTGAAAGTACAGATCTTCCACCATGACTTTTAATAGCCTGATAAATTAGGGTGGATCCTTCCTAGGTTTCTTTCTCTGACCCTTAACTCAATGGGAGTCCTCCCTCTCTTGTCTGATCATTCCGTAGGTAGCATCTCTTCCCCTTATCTCCCATGGGCATTCACATATTCCAGTACATCCATCAAGACAGTTTGGGGAGAACTGATCAGCTATTTAAATTACACTTGGGTGTCTTTCGGATGTATGAACCAACTCCTGGAATTCTCCAATCAGCAGAACTGTGGCTTGGAAGTTTTAGATCTTGAATTAAAATTGCTCCCCCCCTCTGACATCCTTATCTCTGGTTGGAAGATTCAATACCATTTTTATGTGCACAATAGTTACTGACTTTTCCCTGTAAAGATTAAGATTAATTGAAATATGTTCATTAAAAAAGTTAAAGATCATATGTGCATGTTCTGCAGGATCCCCCAAAGTAGTCGGTATGGACCCCCAATAGTCAATGAGACTACTGTTATTATTAGTAGCAGTACTATTAAACTTTGATTTTTTTTGTATCATAAACATTTGGGAGTCAATTAACAATTTAAAACTTAATGAAGGGATCAATGTGCTGAAGAGTTTGGGGATCATTACTCTACAGAGATACAGGATGGAAAGAATTTACATTCTTTAAAAAATGAATGTGTAAGAAAGAAAAACTAACAGCAGTGTGCAGTCTCTGTTAAATATACTAAATAATCAATCATCGTTAAAATAAGCCCAGTTTGTGTTTTGAGAAGGACATTTTGTTAAGGAAGTGAATACTTCTGATCTTAAATATCTATTTCAGCAGAGAAGAATAGTTCTTGTGCCTTTTATATAAGGAACAGGCCAGATGTTGGAGATGGGATCCAACACAATCAGACTTGCAAGATTGATGTCATCCCATTAGTGGGTTAGATCAGGAATCAACTCCACAGGAGACTGCTTTTATTCTGAGTGGTAATCATAACAAAATCTAGCAAGTCTGATTGTACTTTCTCCCACTTCTTATATTCCAGTGAATTAGGGACACATTTACTAGAGTCACTTCTAAATGTTCTGGACTTTAAAAATATTTCCATCCCTTTTTCCTAGGTAATGGTTACTGAAAGTTTCCATCAAGATCATCTTCCTGACTCACAATACACCTTATTAGTCTTAACAGTACAGTTTTCATGTATTTCAACATTGCCAGAAATTATGCTACTGCTTTTCAGTAATTGCAAGTAAATGTTCTGAGCACAAGGTCTTCAAGAAGTGTTGAAAATTAATAACTTTAAGCCTTAGATTACCCTCTTGTTTTTATATTTTTGTAGGAAAAGCCAGAAATATATGTAGGTCAAAACTGTCGTCTTGCCTTTTTCCATCCTCTTATATGGATGTCCCTGTGATAAGCTATATTGCAACAACAAGAAAAGAGGTAATCAAGAAGTTTCTTCAACTAACATTGTGAATAGAATTGGGGAGCCATCCTTAGCAAGTGTCCCTTTTCTTATTTCAACCACATATAACTCAGATATAGGTATTATGGAAATTAACAATTTTATTTCAAGGCTAAAGAAATAATAGCAGGCAAAGAATATTAACAAAACAGAAGCTTGCCTGAAGAGTTTGCTGCTAATAGCAGTTCACAGAAGAATAGTCCAAATCCAATCCAAGGTTTCAAGAGCCACGTCCAAGGTTTTTTACACAAGCAAGATTCATGGGAATGACACAGAAGAACCATAGTTCAGATGTTGTTTCCAACAAAGAGAACATGGCTCTTAAACTACTTCTTAAATCAAGCTTCAGCCAGGTATCATTCATCAAGAGATTTGCTTGGCAAGTAGCCTCATGGAATCGCTGTGCTCTCTGTTCACCAAATGTGAAGGCTTACATCCTCCTCCTCTGCTTGCTCCAGCTGTCCAGGTGGTGCCTCGGTTTGATAAGCTTCATGTGAGTCTTGGCTTGTGTTTCCTGAGGCTGACATTCCATAGGTTCAGCTTGAGGAGCTACTCTAGATGCAGCTTCAGAATCTGACTTGTGCGCCTGGGTGGAAGCCAGCTGGATGACCTTGGATCTGTCACTCCATCTCAGTCCAAATTGGTGTCAGGTTCTGTAGCAAGCCAGCTGAAAACCAAAAGCCTATGCTGCATCATACATCGATAAGCTTCACTGTAAGAATAAGTGAATAAAATACAAAATAATCTGACTTTGGAACTGAGCAAGACAAATGCTGAGAACAACTAAGAGAAGCTTTTTGAAAATAGACTGAGTAAAAAAATCAACCAAGTCAGACTTGTGATCTGATCCCCCTATGTCATGGGTGTCAAACTTTCTGCATCACATTGTTGTCACATGGCATTTCACAGTGTTTTTCCTATTCGCTGGGGTGGGTGTGGCCTGCACATGACAGATTTGGCCCACATGCTGCCAGTTTGACACCTCCACCTTAGGTGGTTCTTTGTGCCTTTCAACTAAGGTTGGTAACATTGCTAGATGGTGATTTCAATATGGTAATTGGATGGAATGATTGGAAAAGCAGAATAAAGAAACCTATAAAATCAAAGCAATAATATAATAAGATTTAACAATGGCCCACATCTCCTGAGATTGGCTGAACTCTTGAAATGTTTCTTCACATGAGAACTCAGGATGACATCGCCAAAATCTTGTCAGATTTGGTAATCTTATGAGATTTGGGCAATTTTGGTAATATATCAGTGTAAATATGAGTGATTAATTACAGGATACTCAGGAGAGGAAAATATTTGAACACAGAGCTATTTTCAGGCCAGAGTTCAAAAAGCAATGTTAATTTGGCTCCCAATGGGAAAACCAAATACTGATGTAGTCTATTTCCTTATTTTCTATTAAAGCTGCTTAATTAAGTCTCAGAGTACTGACTACATAGGTAATTGCAAGACAGAGAGCAATTCAACTTTGCCAATACTGGGGAAGAAGAAAAAACAGCTGGAGAAGCTGGATGCAATATATCCAGAAAGAAAGGCTTATTTATTTCTAGTCAGGAGATTGGACAAAAATTCTTTGGATTTCTAGGAATATCAGCCAGAACGATAGTTGAAGAAACAATTCTAGATTGTTTGAAAAAGGCAGTAAATCCAAGTGCTGGTTTATTTATTTAAAGTGCCAATTTATTTATTCTGGTATCAAGTCTTTCAATCTACAGTGATCCAAGCTATGCCCAATGTATGTAAAACCAGAAAGAAATAACCATGGCTTTTATCAGAATAGAACTTTGCGTTGAAGTCTTGATTCCACTTAGCAAATGGACATTATTTTTGAATGAAATAAAGTGTGTTTCCTTCTATAAAAAAAAGAGCAAGTAAACTTAAGCCAAACTGAAGTTAAAAAGGAATAATGAGTTGAGTCTAAAACTAGTAAAAACAAATAAACAGTGTTATAATTTCTCTGAAAGATGGACAAGGGCTGGATTCTGGCAAATTACTTTGGCAGAAGTGCATAACAATTTTGCATTTATTTATGTTTTGCTTTTGGCACAGCCAAACACATTGTTTTTGAAGTGCTTGCCCAACACAAACACACAAACGTCAACTGCATTTGTCAGTTCAGAAGTGGGGGGAAATGAGTTTTTCAAGAAGTTAAAAATACTCAGAATGTCTTTGTGCATGCTTTTTTCTGGTTAGATAAATGCTGCCCCAATAAAACGAAAAATCTAGGTCATCTATATAATATATTCTGATATTTAAGGAATTCCTGAAGATTGAAACCTGAAATTCTATAGCTCTGTAGACCAATAGCCTGATTTCCATGAAATTTATATTTCACAGTATACTAATTCCAGGAAAACTCTTAAGATATACTAAAGTTCAAAATTCAAAAGTTAAAGGTAATTTGGAAAGCAGTGCAGGGCCTCCCAGAAGCATACAATCTAGAAAAACCATAGCTGCATCACTTTGATGTGATACAAAGATATGAAATTGCCTCCTTTAGATCAATTTTCTTTGATGTGCTCATAGAATCAAAGATATGGCCTGTGGGTATTTTAATATATAATATTTTTTATAAATTACATTCATTAGTGAAACTGATGGTATAAAATATGTGTGTGTGTATATATATATATACACACACAGAGTATATATATTTCCAATGTCTGTATGTACTGTATACTATAAGTGTGTACATGGTATGTAAAGAATACCATGGAAAATTTCAGTCGGGAATTTTAGTTCAATCCCATAGTTCAAGTCCTGTATTTGCGGGATCCCTCAGGTGTCTGCTGTTCAAGACCTACATAAAGCTTCTTGGAATGATCATCCAGAGATCTGAAGGTTACTTTCAGCAGTATGCTGATGACACTCAATTTTACCTCAGCAGTCTATGTGGCCTGTGCAGACAGTTCTTTGGCTATAGTGATGAGCTGGATAAGCTCCAGCTAACTAAATCTGTATTCTGTTAATATGGAGGTGCTGTTTAGTTTCTCAGTCCTGATAATTAGGAAGATAACAGAATACAGCATTGGAAAGGACATTGGAGGTCTTCTAGTCCAATCCCCTGCTGATTCAGGAGACCCTATACCATTCCGGACAAATAACTGTCCAATCTCTTCTTAAAAACTTCCAGTGAACTTCTGAAGGTAAGCTATTCCACTGATTAACTGTTCTCATCATCAGGAAATTTCTCCTTAGTTCTAAGTTGGTTCTCTCTTAGCTTACTTTCCATTTGTTACTTCTGGGATATCTACAGTGGAAGGAGCTAAGTTAAAATAGTGAAGATATGATTGTGATCATAACACTGAAGGCCCACCATTTGGTCTATATACTGCCAACGTGTATGGGAGGAGTGGGGCTTCAGTCACACAGTCAAAATTGCCATCTTGACTTTGAAACCATTACCAAATCCTGATTTAAAGTTAATTGTGCATGCCAGTTAGGTTGCATTTCCATAAACCAATCCTTCCATGCATGTGGAATTACTCTTCCTATCATCTACTGGCCATTATGGCTGAATATCGTGGTAAGGAAACATACTTGGAGAGATGAGGTTAGGAAAGGTTAAGGTTGGTTCCTTTGTGTGTTGGAGGTAGATAAATAATCTGTGTCTCTTTAGGCAGGCTGAATATCTGTATCGGGGTGGGTTCTAACTTACTTACTGCCAGTTCACTGTCTCCTGTGCTGCATGGCCGTCCCCCCCAAAAAAAGGCCAAAAACAATATGGTGATGCATGCGCAGTGCCAGAAACTCAGCTTCTGCGCATGCGCAGAAGAAAAAAAACCTGGAAACAAATTTAACCCCCCAAAGAAATTTTAAAAAAAAGATGGTGGCGTCCACAGACCAGAACCAGTTCCATGACGTTACCAGTGGCTTGCCAACTACTCTATAGAACCGGTCAGAACTGGTAGGAACCCACCTCTGATCTGTATGCCTGCTCTTCCAGGCAGGTCTACATATGAGGGGAGGTGCATAACATGCTATCACTGAACTGGAAGGATTGACAACTCTCAGGTAGAAGATGCCATTTTGAAAATATGTACTAATTTCCTCACATTTTTTGCTTGAAGTTGGCAGGAGAGTCAGCACTCCCCCCAAAGTCGAGAGATTTCAGGAAGGAGAAACTATTCTCAGCAGTTTGAGAAGGCACAGGGCAGAGGTAGGTTCCTATTGGTTCAGACTGGTTCTATAGAGTAGGTGTAAGCTGCTGGTGACGTCACAGAACTGGTTCTGGTCTGTGGACGCCACCATCTTTTTTTTAAATTCTTTTTTTGAAAAAAGTTTTTTGGGGGAATTGTCTGGAATTTTTTGCAGTGTGCATGCATGCGCGTGTGAAGCGCCCACGCGGCATGGCCATGTGGCACGGGAGGAAGCAATCCAGTGGTGGGGTAAATTACAACCCACCCCTGGCACAGGGTTAATATTGATGGGCAGCAGGACAAACATTTCCTAAATAATTTAGCTAGCTAACATGTGAGCTTCCTTTCAATTGCTTCCAAAATGTTCTTAGAGTTGGGCTCTTGACATTCATTGAACTAGGTTTCCTTCCTCTCACAATCAGAATCAAGCAAAAAGAATATCAATTACCCAATAATTCACCCCTGAGTTATATGTACTGTATTCCCTACTATTGAGTGATATAACTGTTCCAAGAGAAATTTTCCGAGAAAATAATGTTGGCAGTCAGCATAATGAGCATGTAATCACATTTACACATCTTTGAAAACTGTAAATGAAAATTGGGGAGTCTTTCCACACGTTCAGAACCTGGAACGGGTTTATTTTCTCCCAAGTTAAAAATACTGTTACTGAGTACAGAGAAACTTTCAAATGTTCACCCATTCCCCAATGATGGTGAAATGATTTGCTTCTTTCAGGATAATCTTTATGATATTGCATTGGACACCATACCAGAGTCAGAAATGCATGTGAAGAAGCAATGGTGAGCAGGTAGCTGCAGGATGTTATCTTTGGAAGTGTAGAGATGCTACCCAGCTACTAAAATAGTTAATGTGGCTAAAACTCAACCCATTTCAGACTTGTAGAAGAGCCATAGCTCCACCTTGAAGTCATTTATGGGCTTGAGTAATGTAGATACTCAAATATTTTATGTGGTCTATGTCTGGTATTCCTGGCAGCACTCAGACTAGACTTATTGTCTAAGCCATAAGGAAAATGTTCAGCATTCACCTTGCTGTGGCCTGTGACTCTTTGTTAAATGCAGCAGCACATCTGATAAGGTGATCAGATCTTTTTCCGGGAAGCTAAATCATGTTATAGTAGGAAACATGAGCTGCATAGTGAGGGATAGCCAAAGCATGTCAAGAAACGTCCAAGTCTCTTTTGTTAGGTTTCTAGGAGGTCTTTGATTCTGTGTTCCAAGAAACCAAAGCTGACCTGTGAAGAGCAGTGTAAGAAGAACAAACAATGTGTCTCAGCCAAAGGTCTCCCTTAACTAACTGTACCAATCACTTTTGTGCAACACTAGCCCCTTTTGGTTTCTCATAGTTCTCAAATAGACTTGTCAAGATGAGTGGCCAAAAACTGTCATAAGCCATGATAAGATTTATACTTGGTGGACAAGCCATATCACACTCAGTAGCAATATGTATGAAATCCCCCTAGAAGTCACTAGGGCCTACAGATCAGGGGTGTCAAACTCACAGCCCATTGGCCGGATGCGTCATGCGCTGGCCATGCCCACCCAGAGTTTAGTGAAGGGGGGAAAAGTTGTGATATGTCACATGATGACAACACAACATCACTAGTTTTACACCCATGCTATAGATGTATTACCAATACAAAACTACCATACATGTGTTGTACAGATCTAATTAATTAATGGAATTCATAGCTAGCCTTGATGGCTTTAAAAAATAATAAATATGCAAAAATGATTCATGGGTCTGTGAATATCAATTAAGCTGATTCAGTAAAAGCTTTACGTATAGGAAATTACACCTCCAAATACCAGAATCCGGTGGGAATGTTGAGAAGCTTAAAAAACTGGCAACAATACTAGAAGGCCCATCATTGTTGTGGTTGCGTACATCACCACTGTGAACTTTGAGGAGGTATGTAAAATAAATCCAGCAACACAGTTTTCAGTTTGCTTATCTCTCCAGTTAGGGCTCTACTGATAAAAATCTATGCCTAAGTGATGAAAAGAATTTTCTATGCCCATTTTAACTGACATCAATGGGTTCTATTAATCTAGGCATTTTACTGACAACCTTTTTGGGAGCTGAGCACAGTGTGCATTTGGTACTAAGTTACAAACAACACCCAAAAAGTGGCTATGACAAAAGATAAAAGAGTAGCGTGATTGGGAAAATTAGAACACTATTGAAAATATAGCAACAGTCCACATCAATTCTTAACACTTTTAAATATGCCCTCCTTGGCAGAAGTGACAAGTTTATTTAATTATAAACAAGATCCCATTTTCAATGCTAAGCTTACTTTAGATGATAATGTCACAAAAATCTTTTTAGATCCACTTGGGAAAGATGTTCTCCCAAACATCTATTTAAAGCATATTTGTTACCAATTGACATAAGAAATATAGGTTTCAGTACTTGGTTGGAATTAAATGACAAGCTTGAAAGCCTTCCAAATTGGGAAGTAGGTGGAAACTGTGAGTTCATAATTTTAATCAAATGATGTATTTAAAATGATGGAGAAGTAGTCATCAGAACACTCATGGTAAATATGACTAACTCAATAAAAATGGAGAAACAGAAAGCAAGTCATGGATGAATAGCAACAAAAAAGGCCATTATTCTTCACGTGCATGAAGGTTATGTGGAAATATGGGCAACAAAGAGCCTGTGATCAGACTGGTCCATTACAAGAATGATGCAAAACAGCAATTGTTTCTCCTATCCCAAAGCCCATGTGGATGGCAGAAAGAGGCTCAAGGATTGATCCCTGCATCCACTGTAAATAGAGGTTGCATCTTTCATGCCATGTCCAGTTCTTACACAAAATGTGTATGCAGATTCTCAGTCATCCAAGTCACGGTTGTCCCAAAAGTGCTTTTTAAAGAGATAATTGGACTTCCTGGTTTTTCTTTGAAGACGTTTTGCTTCCTCATCCAAGAAGCTGAAGAAGCTTCTTGGATGAGAAATGAAACATCTTCAAAGAAAAACCAAGAAGTCCAGTTGTCTCTTTTAAAAACAACTTTGAGATAGTTCCTACACTAAACATAACTTATTAAAAATTGAAACCCTACCTGTGAGACTTCCAGTTCTAGTATTGGCTTAATACAGCCCTAATGTCTCTGCATTTTAGGAACTGCAGAACTTCATTTAGGAAGAACTTATGTTACTATAGAACTGTATGTGTGAAGGATTGAGAATACATTTATGCACAAAAGAGAACACAATGAACAATATCATTCTCGGTCTCTGAATGAATTGGCCTGTTGGTCAATCCTAGTCTTTTTACTTTGCCTAATTAACAGAAAAATACCTGCTGACTCTAAAAATCAATCCCAAGCTTTAAAATGCTGCAGTAGGATTTCTTGGATAGCGGAATAATATGAAAAGGAAAAAAAAAGGATAGCCAGATCAGCAGACCTTAAGGTCCCTGTGAGTGCACTTTTATGGCAGAGCTAATAATGATAAACAATGTTCTTCCCCTCAAAAGTAGCAAATCAATAAAGAATGCTCCCCTACTGCCTGTAACATTATAAGGCATTTATCTGTGTTTTTCCCCCCAATCTTTATCACTCACTGTTACAGTATTGCTGAAGAATATCTTGAGATATTGCAATAAAGCAGGTAAATATAGTATTTGTTCCTGATTATGATAACATCAAATAAACGGGCCTCAGATCTTCACCTCCAGGTTTTAACAGTTTCAGTGGCCCTCAGAACTTAAAAAAAAATGTGTTGACATCTGTGTAAAGCCAAATTAATTACTGTCTATTCAGTAATCTGATTCTTTTCCTCAAGGTTTTAACCCTCTAATTAATACTGGGAATGATTCTCCAGTGCCTAAGTTTTTTCACTCTCTCTTTCTTTGATTTTTAATCCATTATTTACATTCAAGGGGTACCAAGCTAAGTTTGCCGGGTAGATTTCTTAGTCTGGGACAAGAATCTTCAGTTATGTTGGGATTGCTAAGGCACACTTATCTAAAAGCAAGACTCATTGAACTCAGTGGGGCATGTGCTCCTGAGTAAATAAGCATATGACTTGAGTAGCAAGAATATACCAATAGTGAAGCTGAGCTTTCTTGTCGGGTTTTGCAAGCAAAAGAATGTGAAAGAGTCAGGATGGGCTTCTTCAGTTCAGGAAGAAGAAAAGCATTCTCCACTCATTACTCTTTAACCCTTCCCCCACCGCCTGAGAGTACAACAATGCCCCATCTGTGTTGAGGGTAGAAAGAACCAAACGCATTAACCAAACGACTCATCTGCCTGTGTCTCAAAAACTGTATTGTGAATATCACACTGTCCTGTTTAATCGGCGGCCCTCCTGAAAGGCAGATTTAAAGCCTAATGAGGTAAAAATAATTTTCAAAC
The DNA here is from genome assembly GCA_032467955.1 of Pseudoxenodon macrops. Lineage (NCBI taxonomy): Eukaryota > Metazoa > Chordata > Lepidosauria > Squamata > Pseudoxenodontidae > Pseudoxenodon > Pseudoxenodon macrops. Next base: position 206,082 of record JANHFT010005350.1, on the reverse strand, counting down.
AAATAAATCAAGAATAACTCGATAAGTGTAACAATTAATTTACCGTAAAGCTTAGATATTGGCCAAGAAAAAATCTGAGCTAAGCTCTTAAGTGGGATCTATGCTTTATGAACATGTCATGTCACATTTCCTTGCTGCATGCAGGAGACAACAATTAAACAATTAGGAATGATCAAGCACATAGAGACATTATTCTTCTAAAATATGAGGCAAATCATGTCATACTATAAATATCATCAACAACCCACTGGAAACACAAAAGTAGACCAAAAACAGGTCTTTTAAGGATTTCATTATTATTAGAAAGAAATAATCATATATAATTTGACATGACTAAAAAGAATGTCTCACATTTTCCCATCTGAATCTACCATTGTATGCTAATTGCCCTTATAAATAGTATTTAATTTATGCTAATATGTGGGGAATGTCTGGTGGCTCAAAATGTCATGTTTTTAACATTGGGGGAGAGAATAACTTAAACCATTCAATCTAACCTTATACCCCACCCAAAACTCTTATATACTGGATTTATCTGGTTTCTTCCTGTTACCTATTCTACTATACAGCTCAGTGATGGCGAACCTTTTTCTTCTTGCGTGCCAAAAATGATAGCACATGTGCGCTAGCGCAGACATGCATTCCAACAAACAACCCCCCCATGCAGACTGCGTGCCAAAAATGATAGCGCGTGTGCCCCCCCCCCAGTTGGGCCATTTTTTGCACTCAAGAGGATTTAGGAGGCTTCCCTGAAGCCTCCGGAGGTG
>JANHFT010005350.1:193387-205215 GCA_032467955.1 Pseudoxenodon macrops | reverse complement strand
ATTCGCGGCGGGAGGGAGGGAGGGGTGGACGTGGACGACGACGAAGAGGACACCCTCCAGCGCGGTCCCGACCACCCCATCACCCTGGCAGGCTGCGAGCTGCCAGCTGGCCAGCGGCCAGGCCTTAAATCCTCGGAGGCCTCTCCAAAACACAGGAACCCATCCGGGAGCGATCCTCCGCGCGAACAATGCGAGTCCGAGGGGGAAGCTCCCTGCGGTGGAATTAAGGCTGCTGACAGGACGTGCCGAGCCAGCAGGCCGGGCGGCCAGCCGCCGAGATAAGACGCCACTGGGAACAATAGAAGGAATTGCCGAGCTGCCCTTCCAAACGCAGCACCGCCCAGGCCTTGAAGAAGAATGGCTTTTTCGGGCCTTGGGACGCGCCGCGGCAGCCGCACTCGAGTCGGCGTTTCCTCGAGGCCGAGGCGGGCGGGGAGGAGCGCCCGCCGGCGGCATTGCTGGGGCTGAGGCGGCGGAGAGGCTCTTTGGGGGCCACCCGGACTTCCTTGACCCCAATAAGGTTCGCTCATAGTCGCAACCCGTCTGGCTCCTTCGTATCGTCCAATGCCGTCTAATGGTTAGACTCTTAAACCGTTGCCATTTATGGTAGGGACTCTTAGGTAGGTTGTCAATCAAAAAAAAGTAACATTCCTTCGGGTTGCACTTTTCCTCCTGGCGACCATATGGACACATCCGTGCATTGATTGATGGGCAACAAGACCAAAATAACCCTTGCGTCCTTTTGGTATCTTTATTTCGTCTGCAGCCCTGCTATTCCTCTCTTACCCAAGCATTAACCAGATCTGGTTCCGCTTAGTTTCTGAATATAGGCAAGATGGACCAGAGGCAGAGTGAAAAATGGTGCTATATTATAATGTATGTAAGTGCACATACATTTGATTGCACAGCTTAAATTACAGGATAAAGTTATTGGGGTGATGGGAAGGAAGGCAAAACGAAGGCAAATATACGTGTCCCAGAATAATGTTGCAGAATCCAATCTGGGTCAGTCACGGGGACCAGAGGTTTTGTCTTCCAAGCTTTTGGACTTTTGCTGGAGCCCATCTTCAGGGAACATCTCTCTAGCTTTTAATATAAGGTTTGTGATTTTATAGAGAGTCTGTACAGTTCCCCATATAAAGTCTCTTCTTCTTTCTTAATTTAGTCTGTAAGAATAGAAAATAATCCAAGCCTATTGATTCCCATATTTTTAAAGGCTTCTTGAAGCATCTTATGGCATCGAATCTGATAGGTTGTTGTTTTTTCTTTGTATTGCATGCGGGATTGTAGACCAAACCATATACTGCTAAAATTCTTGTCATGATTATAACCAAAGCAAAATGCCTGCATCAAAAGGCAATGATTTTTGAACCAAGGTACCTCAAATGGGCTAATTTAACAGAATGTCTGAGATCCCTGTGGAATTGAATGTGGGAAAGTTGCTACTGCTTCAGTGCTACCAAAGTCAGCTGCAGTTAGCCATGGTCACTTGACCACCATTTCCATTGCTCTCTTCCTGCTTCCTTCAAGGAAAGTCAGTGGGGAAGTAGGCAGGAAGTTGGAAGTTGATCCTGCTCCCACTGCTTTTTTGCCTGCCAGTGGTTTCTCATTCAGTTTCTCTGTTTCGATAAGAAAATAATCTCTGAAATGAAGACCTAATGGGGCACTACTGGTAGTTTGTCTCGATAAAACTGTTAAAATCTGTACAATAATATATTTCACTTGTGCCACATAAATAATATATTTCACTTGTGCCACATAAATCTTCTTAAAGATGACTATTTTTGTTGTACTGCAAGGTTTTCCAACTGAGTGCATTCTTGATGTGCTGAGACTACAGTTCTCCCAGACTGGTGAAGTGTGTTTAACTGCATGCACAAAAGCCATAAATACTGTGTTACATATAGTTGTCCTACTTTTCATTAATGGATAAAAAGGCTTCATTCATTCATCTCTTGAATTATTTCTTCTATCTTTTCACCAGGAGCTGAAAGCAGCATAAGTAGCTGTCCAGCTTCCAGTTTTCCTCATAACAACAAGCCATGTAAATTGAGCTGTTTGTGAGAGAATAATTAACTATAAGGATCTTAAAATTACATTTCCATTTCCCTAATTTATTTTTGTCACGATTGCCATCCCATTCAAATGGCTTAAATATTTGCTTGTAAGCATGCAAAAGATACAGCAGTGTAGGATACAAGAAATAGATGCTTCTTCGGTGCTGCCCAAAGCTGGAACTTCTGTCTCCAACTAACTCCTTCCCCACTTCAATTATTCCCTTAAAAGTCTTTGTGGGAAGACTAGATGTTGGAACCGTGATGGGAGTGTGTGAACCCCGCCTGTTCCTCTTTTCAGACAGTGACTTTCTTTCCATATTCAATGTAATGGAACTGGGAGAGAAAGAAGACAGAAAACCTGTACTGAACTGGGGCTTCAGGCTATCCAAAGAAGTATTTGTTTTGATAGCAGCTCTTGGACTGAGTTGCTGTTTTATTTTTTTTAAGCTGTTTATAAAAATGGATTTTCTCTAGAGCAGGATATACAAAGGCCAGGCAACTGGAAACAAAACAAATTTGCAGGGAGAGCTCAGGTTAAATATATTGGCAAGAAAGCCGGGTTAAAGGTTTTTCATAATTTCTGAATTTGGCTACAAGATATGGATATCAACAAGGACAGAAAAGACATTTATAGAGCTCATTTAAAATGGAATCTTGGATAACTTAATGCTTTCTATTCATTTGACACCATGCTGTATCCATGATTCACCAATAGTCAAGAACAAGATTATTTGATATTGACTGAGACAAGATGAGTACTCTTAACTGAAAGTATTTATTCTGGTTAATGATATTATTAAAAGTATTGGCTGGAAATTTGAGATGTTTCAATTCCAGTACATTTGTATGATAACCCTTTTCCCGCTCCATTGCCATTGTGACAAACTGCTATTGCTTTTTTCATTTTTGCTTGCTTTTTTCCAAGGGAAAGTACATAGTTCTAAGAGATTACAGGATACGGCACCTCCTTTTCAGTTCCAATCATTCTTAGGCCCACCACACTTTTTTCATAATAAACTGGCTATCCAGAAGACGGCACTGGCAAACCACTTCCACAAATTATATGGACACGTACATGTCATCATTAGGAGTCAAGTAAAATCACAGCAAAACTCCTCTGTTGTGATTTCAGAATGATAATTCATTGTTTGCAGTTGATAATTGCACTTTCAGTCAATGACTTCCATTTGAATAGAGATGCTAGAATCTGTGAGGTCACCTCTGTGCTCAGCTGGTCATCAAATTTGGTTACCAAAATGATCAAAAGATATGCTGATTTTGAGAAGTAATCTATGTAATCATAAAAGTAGGAACCAGCAGTTGTTGAGTCTACTGCTCTTTGTACATATTCCGATAGCTTTCCTGATATCGGAATATGTACATATTAGAATAGAATAGAATAGAATTCTTTATTGGCCAAGTGTGATTGGACACACAATGTACAATTCCGTGTACATTTTGCATTTGTTTCCTGCCTTCCATTCAAGTAGCTCAAGATATGTAACATCCATCCCTCCATTTTATCCTCACACAGTTTGGTTAGATGAACCACAATTTGAGATGACCTCCCTGATGGTGATTAGACTCTAGTAGGAACTTAACACTTAGCCAAGTATGTTATGATCGAAATAAAATCTTAAAGCCAAGCAAAACCCTAGTTTTTTACTACAAAACTGTAGTTTACTTACCAATAATAAAGACATGGTTCCCCATTACCTTCTTCTGGGGTGATTTTTCAACTTTTCAATTTAGTTTATAGCCCCAGAGCAGTCTCATTCAAGTATTCAAATGACTAAGTTGATTTTTTTTCCTTGGGAATATTTGCAATGAAAGATACCCACATGTAATTGTGTGATCTTAGCAAATTGTATGTTCCTTGGAGACAGGATTTTGGCCCTGTTTGGGCCTATGCAAGTCACATCAATACACATTAATTTCAGGTATAAATAAATAATTTAGAAGCTCAGCAGCTTACAGAATTAATAATAACATATGAATCAATCAAGAAACTGAGAGAAACTTCTGCCTTTCAATTACATCTTTAACATTTCTGAAACCTTTACACTTTTAAATGAAAGTCAAGGCATACTGCTTTGAAAAGAAGGCACAATTAATAAGCAGTCAATTAAAACCTCAAATTATGAAGACCTTAGGAGTGTTCTATAACTTTGTGTAAGAATTTTTTTAAGGGAAATAAAGATCATAGGAGGTAAGATATTTCCCCCTTTTTTGTGGGACTTCTATATAAAATACATTTCCTAATTTTTATGTGAATTCTCAAGAAAGATGAAATGAGATAAGCATCTTAAAGATTTGCAAGGTATCACTTATGGCTGATAGACAGTTTCATGGTTTCAGGCAAATTCAGAGAATATAAGACAACCTTGCCAAGTACAGTTGATGAGGTGTTTGTAGAAGAAAGTAGTTTCCATTATTCTAGAATTCTCTTCTGAATAGAATAGAATAGAATAGAATTCTTTATTGGCCAAGTGTGGTTAGATACACAAGGAATTTGCCTTGGTGCATATGCTTTCATTGTACATAAAAGGAAAAGATGCATTTGTCAAGAATCGTAAGGTACAACAGTTAATGATAGTCATAGGGTACAAATAAGCAATCAAATCATATTAGGAAACAATATAAATCGTGAAGATACAAGTTACAGTCATACAGTCATAAGTGGGAGGAGATGGGTGATAGGAACGATGAGACGATTAATAGTAGTGCAGACTTTAGTTTGACAGTGTTGAGGGAAATACAGGTAGTCCTTGACACAACTGTGCTGAAAAATATGACTTACGACCACTTTTCAGTGGCATGACTTTTGCAGCGTCCCCATGATTGTATGATCAAAATTCAGTTGTAGTGTCCCGGGATCATGTGATCATCTTTTGCAACCTTCTGACAAGCAAAGTAAAGGGGGAAGGCAGATTCACTTGACAACTGGGTTAAAAACTTATCAACTGAAATGATTCACTTAACAACTGTGGCAAGAAAGGTTATAAAATGGGACAAAACCCACTTAACAAAAATCTCACTTAACAACAGAAATTTTGGGGTCAGTTGTGGTCATATGTCGAGGACTACCTGTATTATATCCTATCTGCCAACTGTCTAAACATATTTTCATTATTTTCCTGGGCCGTCGAGTATCAGGAGGACATTTATAGGTATACAACCATGCCTGTACACATTTATTTATTTATTTTTATTTATTTATTTAGTGAAACATATATAAGATTACAGGAACACATAAAATGTATAAACATGATTATGAATGCAGGATAAGGATACGAATAAATGAGGACAGTAGGCACATAGTGCGCTTATGCACACCCCTTACAGACTTCTTAGGAATGGGGTGAGGTCCACAGTAGACAGTCTAAGGTTAAAGTTGGAGAAGAAACCAGAGTTTCAGAACTCTGGTTCTGAACTCTGGTTCACCCAGAACTCTTGGGTTCTATGTATCCGACTTTTTCCTTGACCACTGCGACCAATGCTGAATAAAAAAGTAGACCAGGGGCAGTTGTGGGGGTGAAGCCCAAGAGCTGGACTCTGCTTCGCTTCACGTTGACTTAAGGTCTTCGTCCTGGGAAGAGCGCTTGGGGGGGGGAGTGTCCCCTTACGCCCCCCCCTCTCCTCAGCCAAGTCGTTTCCCGTTCCTTTGGTGGGTGCCGTGAGACAATCGCCGCTGCGCGTCCTTGTATCCCCGCTTACCTGAATGGACTTCTTTGGGAACGCGGGGTCGAGAGTTCGTGGGTGAAGGGGAGGGGGGCGGGCGATAGGCGTGGCTTTCGAGTTCTAAGGAAACTTCCCATTGGTTTGTGCCCGGCATCCTCCCTGTCAATTTAGACTCCCCTAGAGGGTGAGAGGAGGAGGAGGTGGGGGGAATAGAATGGGAGGGAGGAGGAGGAGGAGGAGGAGGGGGCCGCCCGTCCTCCCGCCCGCCTTCTCGCTCGCTCTTCGCTACCGCGGCCGCTTTCCCGGTGCGCCTCTTGGCCAGCCCCCTTCGTGGGATGCAGCCTTTAGTGGAGATGCTGAGCTCCTCGCGTACGGATTGAAGCCCCTCTCCTCCTTTCGATCTGGAGAGGCGAATCGGAAGGGCCGGATCCGGGCGCTATTAGATCCCCCGCGAAGCGGCAGCGCCGATCCGAAGTCGCCCCCCCCCCCCCACTCACCTCCTCAGCCGGCACTTTTCCCGGGAGCGGTTTATTTATTTATTTTTTTCAACCTAGCTGTCCTTGGGCTCTCGATGGGTCCCTGAGGGAGTCGAGGCCGAGCGTCTCTTGGAATACAAGCGGGACAGAGGCGGCCGCGGCGGGGCGAGCCGGGTGGAGAGAAGCGCGGCGGGTGAAGTGGGGCCCCCGGCGAGGGCGGGTGGGACGCCGTTGGCGCGCCCGGTGTTTGGGCGAACCATGGAGAGGAGTCGGCAATGGTCCACCAGGTGGAAAACGAAACGGCGGTTCTGGGACTCGGCTTTCCCCGCACTTCTCGTCTCGGCAGTGCTTCTGCTCCAAGCTGCGGAAGTCCGAGGAGGTAAGAGAGCCATGAGGAACACCCCACCCCCTCCTCCAAAGCCCCGGCTAGAAGAGATGGGACTGGGGTGAAGCGACATCAGGGCAGGTGACCTTAGCAAGTGGGACGGGGATCGAACCCGATTAACCTGATTAAATTTCCTGAAATGAATGGGGGGGGGGAAGGGGAGGGTTGACTCTCGGATCTGCTCACTGATTGGGTTGGAGAGCACTCTGTGTATGCTCCAAATATTTTTTTCTCTCCCCTTCCTTGTTGATTGAGCCGTCACTGGAGCCCCGGATCTCGACTGATCCCTTAGTACGAATTAGGAGCTCCTAATGGGAGGATGCTGGGAAGACAATCTAAGGAGGTGCAGATTCTTCCCAGTTCTTCTCGTCCAACTTTATTTCTGGATAGAAATCCATAGATACAATAGGTCCGTGAGTCTCAAATACCGCCTTCCGCCCAGTTTTAAAAGCGTTGGGGGGGGGAGGCAAAGTGAGAATGGGAAGGAGGGGAGTTGCTGAATGCAGTAATGGAAAGATCTGAAACTCGAGAAGACGCCAAGGAACCTTTTGAACAAAAAAAAACCCCACCCCTCCCCACTTTTTGGGGTGGTCGGCCAGTTTTGAAACCGGTAAAGAGATTTGCTTGCGCAAATTCCCTCCCACCACCTCCTTGCTTGAACTTGTTGAGATGATTAAACTGAGTGAATTCACACACGTTTGGCCAAAGTGAAGAAATGAAGGGAGGGGAAGTTTTGGTTCACTTTCATAGATGGACCACACTGTGACTACAAAATCCACAGGCTTTTTTTTTTTTTCAAAGGGAATTGACCCAGAGCTCTTTCTAAACTTGGATTCTGAAATGTCTTGATAATCCCTGGCTTGATCTGTCTTTGACTTGCTTAAGAACTTTTGAGTGATGCAGAGATGCTCATCAGGTGTGTAGTGGGTAGCTGGCAAGAAGAGTTCAGAAGAAGCTAAGATATTCACATTCGGAGAGCCCGAGGGTTTAGCCCATCTCAAATATTACCTTACCTGCCCCCTCCCTCTCTGGTTGCTTGTCCCAAAATCCCCATTGACTTTAGCCAGCTTACGTGGCAAAGCTGAAACAGGAGGGCAATGCACAGAGGAGCAGGAAACTCCTCCCTTCCCCCTCCCCTTAGGTGCATCTTTGGCAGAAGGAGCAGAATGGAATGAATGGTCCCATAGGTGGGCATGTGTTACTCCTGCAGTTTCTGGAGCTGCATATGTTGAATCTTACTAAGGAGAGGGAGGGAGGGAGAGAGAGAGAGAGAGAGAGAGAGAGAGAGAGAGAGAGATGGCTCAAGGGGAGGATGACATAATAAAAAGACAATTTTTTCCCTTATTGGAAGGGGGATATTGGAAGAACATACAGACACAGTCCCGTTTATAATAAGCTGAATAAGTTCTAAACCGGATACCTGAGATCCATGATGGAGAAGTTTCCTGGGAAATTAGAGGTGCTTTCCCCCACAAATCTGGTTTTATAGCAATTTGCTTATCCCTTCCCTTCTATTCTCCACAGATTTGCCTTGTGACTACATTCTTTGTTAACTTCTTCTGTTCAGTGAAATCTGTTGAAGTTATTGTATACTGTGTGTCCTTCCTTCCTTCCTTCCTTCCTTCCTTCCCTCCTTCCTTCCTCTTTTACACCCCAAGGCCATGGTAATATGAGGACTCTAAGTCCATTGAAACAATTTTCCCTTTAAAAGTACTTCTTGCTTCTCTGAATTGGATGCTTCTTTTCATTGGCTCAACCGTTAAGGAGAGGAGAAAGATGCTTCCTGAAAGCTCCCGTTCAGCCTCTGGGTTCCTGCTCACCTCTTGGACTGGACCTGTCAGTCACCTCAGCCTGTCTATCTGCCCCCTGCTGGCCTGCTCTGAAATAAAGCTGTGGGCACAGAAGTCAAGCCACGCTTTCAGCTCAGAGGCAGGGGTAGGATTACTATTTTCTTGCTTGGTGCCAAGAAAAGCTTTCAGAGAAGGGATGTGTGAGGGGAAAAATACAGCTACTGTTTTCTTAACGTTCCTTTTTCCTCCCCAAAGATCCAAATATGATTTGGAGATTCCTCTCCCTGACCAACTGGTTTGCTCTGCACCTCTTTCCTGGCAAATCAAAGGCTTAGCAGTATTTTTTCTTTTTTTCCCAAAAGGAGTGAATCTTACTATTCTCCTAGTGCAGTTCAGATGATTGGAAATAGGCAGACACTAGTTTTGCTGTGTCGTGTTGATCCTCCTAGGGTTGCAATTCACTGAAGTATGCAATAGGGGAGAATGTTTTGATGAAACTGCCCTGTGGGTAGACGTATATTGGAATGCTGCTGCTGTCTGATGACAATTTGACAGAGTGATTAAGAAATCACGCTTTTGACCAAGCCCTGTATCGCCTCCTAATATCTGCCTTTTTCCCCACTAGAATGCCAAAAAGAAATCTGCAGACATGCTGTTCTTTGTTTCTTTTCCCAGAAAAGTCCTCAAGTTCTTTCCTGAACAGTGGTAACTGTTTGAAGTACAGTCAAACTTTTGATCATTTTAGCAGGCATTAAAATTAAGTGGGAGAGAGCGAGAGCTCATTTGGCATTTCCGAAAGGCATAGGTTAAAAGTTGCATTCTTTTACTTTTCCCTTTGTTGTGGTTAGAGAGACCTCTAAGATGTAAAATAGATATAAACTGTCTCCCATGCAGTGGTAAAAGAACACTGGAAAATAACAATGCAATACACACAATTTATTTCAATAAACCCAAGGAAAATAGCCTCTAGATATTCTAAAGATGTTACTTTAAAAATGAATGTAAATTAGTTCTAATATTAAAACGACAGTGCATTATTTTACTTAAAACGCAATTTTGCAAACAAGGCTAATGAGTTTTCTTTAAAAGTTACCAATCCCAATTATTTTAATCTTATACCTTGAATAAGATCTGCTGAATCTGCAGAGATTTCCAACCTAACATATAAATATAGTTGCACTTATGCAATGTGATATGTTGTTAATGTGAATGCAACACTATTGAATAAGTGGAACTGGCTTAATGTGAGTGAAGGGTATGCAATGCTATAAAACTGGGATGATTTGGAAAAAAATCTCTGCAACATATTGTGATGAATGATGTGTGAGGTTGATGATCATACTATACAAGAATTCCCATTCAGAGAATGTTTTGGAAATTCATTTATATTTCAGAACTGTGGTCTGGACCCTTGTTGGGTAGCAGGAGGAAGTATCATTAGATATGTTTGCTACCTTGAGTTATTTATAAAGCTAATAAAGGGAAAGAGAGAGAGAGAGAAGAAAGAAAGAAAGAACAAGAAAAAACAATGCTTCATTTCCATGAAACAGCTGCCATATGTAAACACATTTGATGTACTTTCTCATCTTTTTTTGGAAAAGCAGCTTATTCTAACAGATTTTTTTGTGGATTGTTTTTGTAATATGAAATCAGTTGCCAAGGATGCATGAATAGGCTACTTTATTCAACATTGCTCTAGTCTGGTAGATGAATAAAACAACAGTTTTATTAAGGCGTATTGTTTAATGGATTAGCAGATTTAAATTTAGTGAGGAATTTCTAAAAGAAAGCCTTCAGTGAACTTTACAGTAGAAACATTGAGGTAGCATGCGCTGATCGATTATGTTTGTTATAGTTACCAAAAAATTATTCTTTTCAGATTACATTAATCAGAGGTGGGTTCTTACCGGTTCTATCCAGTTCTATAGTAACTCCGTGATGACGTCACGGAGCTGCTTCTTTCGGTGTCTTTGTGGGTGCTGCCATTTTGGATTTTGATTGCCTTGTGCGCACTTGAGGCGCTACCCTGAGGGAACCGGCAGTAAGAAGATTCAGAATCCACCTCTGACATTAATATCTTACCTGTTTCTCAGATACCATTCAAAGCAGGTTAGGCAGAATTCCTAGAATCCTATCTACTGATTTAGGAAAGGTGATCAAATTAGAAAACAATGAGGAGAAATCTGAAATAAATTCTAGCTAGTTCCACCCACAGACATGGTTTTGAATCTCATGGATTAGAGAGTAATACGATCCCAAACTCCTCATTGCACATCCTTAACTTTGGCAGTGAAAAGAACCAAGGTCCAGTCTGAAAAACCTTTTCAGTGGCCAAACACTGATATCTTTCTCTCTCTCTCTCTCTCTCTCTTGTTCTGGTCTGGCAGCTGACACAAAAATATGCCTGGCATGTTGTCTAAGTCCTGCAGTTCTTTACTTGCCCTTTACAAGGAGGTGAGAGGAGGGGGGGGGAGAAGCCCTGTAAGGAAAGGAAGGTAGATTTTTTCCCTCCCTCACTGCTAAGCCATTCCTTCTAAGAAACGGCTTCCTATTTTGTCGCTGACTTACACATTTTCAAAAAATCTCAGAACAGACCTCTCCCCTTTCTGCAAAATGGAAGAAATGTGCATGTTTTTATCTTCAGCAGTTTTAATCTTAATCTGTGTCTGTAAAACGTGTCTGCTGAGAAGAAGGCGATGGTAGAACAGGGATGTCTTTCATAATCCTAGATATCTCTTGCTTGTTTGATGTTCTCTGGAGAACTAGAAATTTGGGATTAAAAGGATCATTGAATGCATTTGAGGTCATAAGATGAAATATGGCCTGCTTGCTGGGGTTGCAAACGGACTGTTGCAATAAGCGATTAAAAGGTCATGGGAATGAGGCGCAAAGAAGCAGGGTCTGGAAGCAAACTTTGAATGTAGTAAAGAGGACGGTGCCCATTTTGGAAATTATTTTGAAAACCTGCTTTGGAGCAAATTGAGAGCACCACCTTCCTGGACAGGATCCTGTCCAGGGTCATTTGCAGACAATAAGCCTGCTGTAATGAACAGGAGAGAGTGGTGGTCACGTTCACGTGATATCTGAAGCCCTTTTTGCAGACTGGTTTTGAATTATGCACAGCCCTACTAATAAATAACGGAAAGCATTACTTCGATGAAATCAGTAAATAAATATTTAAGTACCATCGCTTTTAGAATACTGGGTGCAGTGGTTAAAGTGCAGTATTGCAGGCCCACAGCCTGGAGTTCGATCCTGGGACTCAAGGTTGACTCAGCCTTCCATCCTTCCAAGGTCAGCAAAATGAGGACCCAGATTGTTGGGGGCAATATGAATAGAATAGAATAGAACAGAATCGAATCGAATTGAATTGAATTGAATTCTTTATTGGCCAAGTGTGATTGGACACACAAGGAATTTGTCTTTGGTGCATGTGCTC
>JANHFT010005350.1:163424-178110 GCA_032467955.1 Pseudoxenodon macrops | reverse complement strand
TGCTTCTCTCCTTGATTAGTTTCCACCCATTGCTTCTTGTCCTACCCTCAGGTGCTTTGGAGAATAGGTTGACTCCCCTTTCTTTGTGGCATCCCCTGAGATATTCGAACACTGCTATCATGTCACTCCTAGTCCTACATATCACCAGACTAGACATAGACAATTCCAGCTACCATTCTTTATGTTTTATTCCCCAGTCCATCCTTTTGGTTGCTTTCTGGATATTAAACATTACAGTACACAAATCAGTTGCAAGTCACAGTTATAACAAGAATTGGGGTGGAGTTCGGTGGGAAGGAGAGGGGAGGGGACAGGAGTCACAGAAAAATTGGTTAAACCCACCTATGTGCTACTTATTTCTGTTTAGTGCATTGGAAAAGTGGCCTGTCTTGTAAATGCTGGTAGCAGGATTTAGGTTTCTTGCTCCCTGACATCTTGTGATGTTGGATGAAAGAATGCTATAAACATATTCCATTCCTCTGTGCTTTAATGTCAACCATCACTACACTCTGACATTCTTTTGAAAGTCGGTGACATATAAGCAATTCTGAACATGTCAAAAATCTGGTAGCTGAGTTTCAAATTAAATGTTTCCAGTGTATCTTTATTAGTCACTTCACATATCCATGCCTATGATTTTTTTGTATGTGCAATGTAAAGGTTGGATCCTACTTTTAGAAGCAGCTCAGATTTGGGTTTTTTAAAGGAAAAATTTAGAAGAAAAACGAAGTGCAAATCATCTTCTTCTCAACTGGGCTTGTCCAGGGGCTACCTAACAAATACATCCTTTTGGAAAAACCATTAGCTCAAGGTCCATTAAAGCAACCGCTTCTGTTCAATGAAAATGAGCTTTGATTTAACCAACTTGGTTGCTTCTCTGGGCCAAGCCTTGAGCTCTTGTGCTTTAGCAATGTATTTCTACTTTCTAATGCTCTGTCCTTTTACCAATAAGACTGGATGCTCGAATGTAACCGGCTCTCAGCCTTAAATGGCAGTGACATGGTCATTGAAAACCCTTGTGGGGTTGCCTTTTAGAAGCTGTGAGCAAAGAATAAAGGCTTCCTGCTAAAGCCAACACAGAGAAGAGCAGGACAGATGTCCCCTTTCATGTGGTGCACAGTTAGAATGGAATGTGTTCAGAACTGAGAGTTAACATAAAACGTCTTCCATTTTCACTCTGTACCAGAGTGTTTTCTTTTTAAGACTCTAATGGACTTAGTAATTTTAGCAGTGATCTGGCTGTAGCTCATTTTTGTTTTGAATACTGAGTAAATTCATCTTTTAGGTAGTTAAATAAAACAGCCTTTGGCGCTAGCTTTCTTGGTCCTTCACCTCTCTCTTTTGTGGCAGCCACAGGATTTCTTACCTTAAAACTTAAGGCAAGGAATTCATATTTATATGCCTGTTGGCATGTTTTCAAAAAGGCTTTTTGAGGGGTAAGGGAAGAAAGTATTATTCTCTACTTTAATGAAGGAATGGAAGAAAGTCTCAAACAAAAAGAACAATAGCCCTTTGTGGAGCAGAACAGAAACATATCCAAAGTTGTTTGCTTACTTCCCATGTCCAGAAGAAGTACAGTAGATAATAGTTCCTAGGAAATGGAAATCCAGGTTAGATTCACACATCATGCTAAGCCATGAATTTGCAACTATGTAGTTGCCTGGTTTCACGTCACACTAAGCGTGACCCGGCCAAAGGAGGTGGGATCAATTAGAGCTAAATCCCAAAGGTGTTTTTCAGATCACAGATGAATGGAGTCAGAAGGGACCTTGTAGGTCATCTAGTCCACTCCCCCCCACCCAAGCAGACTCTACACCATTTTGACAGATGGCAGTCCAGTGTCTTCTTGAAAGCTCACAGAGAGGCTTCTTGGATGAGAAGCAAAACGTCTTCAAGGAAAAGCAAAGAAAATCCAGTTGCCCTTTGAAAAAGCAACTTTGAGACAATTGTGACGTGGATGACTGAGAATCTCCATAGAAAATGAGAGCTAAGGATTCTTGAGGAAGGTGTTCAATGTCAGCCTCTTGAGGTAGTCTAGTTAAGCACAAACCGTGAGACCACCTTTATTGTCAGAATCTTGCAAGTCTGAAAGTACCTTTCCCCTTCATTACTTTCGCCCTTAAAAAATTAAAAATAGGGATATCCCTTCTTAGACATTTTCTACACCTACCCCCTCCCTGGGACTCAGATGTCACTTATCAGGCCATTGCCTAGACCCATGATTTCAAGCCTATGGCACACGTACTGGAAGTGGCATGCAGAGCCAGATCTCTGGGCAAGCCAGCTGTTGCCCATTGCTCTTCTGGGTTCTGGCATGCAGATCCATGCTGAGCAACTGGTCTTCACACATGGGGGAGTGCTGGAAATCTGAAGGGCAGCTCCCTGGCGCGCATGTTCTGGGTTCCTGTGCTCCCCGAACATGCGTACCGGGGAGCTGCTCTTCCAGTTTCTAGCACTCCTCCACCTGTGCATGCGTGCTCCCATTTCGGCACCCAGTGCCGAAAAGGTTCACCAACACTGGCCTAGACTGTAACTCATTGTTACAGCCTCCCAAGGTAATTCTCACATACCATTACATTCGGCCTGCATCCTGAGCTGACTTGACCTGGAATGTAGTGGTAATTTGAATTTCACATTTCCCTGCATTTTGTAATTCGAATCAAATAACGTGTGTGTGTGTGTGTGTGTGTTATAGGGAGTAAATCGATCCAGAAATGTGCAGTTCATGAGAAAATGCATATAAAAATTTTGGAGCTGGACATTCTGTACAGCATTTGTAAAATATTGGTCGATTAATGTCAGAATGGTATGCAGTAGACTGATGAATGAAATGCAAACTGAAGGAGGCTGAAATAGAACTAACCCACACATCTTTAACTGAAGGGGATAATTAAAATATGGGCCCTTATAACCATATTAGCCAAAATGTTAGAATGACGTTATGCTATTGACTTCTGGCTCATACTAGTCTAACATCTACCAAAACAGCAGGGGGTTGCATAGATTGCTTCTGTATTTCAAACCAAAACTTCTACAGTATCAAAATGGGCTGGAGGTGAATTTGTCACGGCCAAAGTTTGCATTGAACCTAGACAAATCGTAGCCAGATAGCTGTAAGATCAGTGGTGGTTTATTTATATCCAAAGTCCTTGCTAGCGTAATGAGAGCAGGCTGAGAAATGGGCATGATAAAATGCCGTGTCTTGTTGTATATAAGTGCCTAATATACTTAAGGAGCTTTTGTTAAAGCGATTAAAATGAATGAGCATTGTGGTTTGCCCTGCCTGTTACTGAAGCAATGCTAGCCTTCTGTTGCTGTTATTAATACCTAAGCCTTATCTCCAGGAGAAGGAGCTTGTGCTTACACAGTGCATAATGGGACACAGGAGGGTGATATTTATAAGCCTAATGAGATCCAATATTAGCGGAGATTGGACTTGAAGACTGAATGTATTTAGTGCTGACTGGCTTTTGATCATTCTGATGGGACCTGCTGGGTGTTGCAGTTCAGCAACATTAGAAACCGTCACAGGTTCCACATGCCTGCTAAAGTGCCCCTGAATACACAGCAGATATTGCAAATGTTATGAATTTGCAGCCTATCCAGTAAACACCAAGCCTGTTAAAAGGAAAATGCTCACGCTATGCCAAATAAAGCTAAGTAAATTCAAAATTTCAGAACAGAGGGAGAGAGTTTCTCCATTAGAGCATGGGTGCTCCTGCCACTTTGAACTTCGGTAAAGGGAGACCCATTGGGATGTGGTGGCTCAGTGGCTAAGAGGCTGAGCTTGTCGATCAGAAAGGTCGGACGTTCAGCGGTTCGAATCCCTAGCGCCGCGTAATGGGGTGAGCACCCGTTGCTTGTCCCAGCTTCTGCCAACCTAGCAGTTCGAAAGCACGTAAAAAATGCAAGTAGAAAAATAGGGACCATCTTTGGTGGGAAGGTAACAGCGCTCTGTGCGCCTTCGGCATTTAGTCATGCCGGTCACATGACCACGGAGAACGTCTTCGCACAGCTCTGGGTCTTTGGCTTAGAAACGGAAATGAGCACCATCCCCTAGAGCTGGAAACAACTAGCACGGAGGTGTGGAGGAACCTTTACCTACAGGGAGACCTACGACTTTGTTGTGTTACTGTAGTAGTAAGTAATGATAAAACCAAACTCAATTAACTCATTAATCCACTGGGGAAAAAAATGTTGGCACCCACTCTGTCCAACAATACAGCTACAAGAATTGCAAGCAAGCCAAATGGTGTTGCATGTAATCTTACAGGTAGTCCTCGACTTACGACCACAATTGAGCCCAACATTTCTGTTGTTAAGCGAGACATTTGTTAAGTTTATTTGGCCCCATTTTACAACCTTTCTTGCCACAGTTGTTAAGTGAAGCCTGCAGTTGGTAAGTTAGTAACCTGGTTGTTAAGTGAATCTGGCTTCTCCGCTGACTTTCCTTGTCAGAAAGTTGCAAAAAGTGATCTTGGGGCACTGTGACCATCATAAATATGAACCAGTTGCAAATCATCCGAATTTTGGTCACAGGACCATGTGAGATGCTGCAAAGGTCATAACTGTTTAAAATGGTCATATTTTTCAGTGCCGTTGTAACTTTGAAGGAACTGTTGTAAGTCAAGGACTACCTGTATAATACAATAACCTGCTCCACTTCCTTAGTTAACAAAATCCTTCATCTGGCAAGTGAGGACTTTTGCACAGAATGGGCTCTGGGGAAAGGGCTCTGGGAGATTTTCTCAGGCAGCCTCTGGAGGCTAAGATCAAGGGCTGACATCATCTTGAACTAGCTCTGGTGCTTCTTTAAGGAAGTATAGCTGGTGTATCCACTCCCAAGCATTTTGGAAATAATGCTTCCATTGAGTACCTTATGGTTCACTCCTCTAGAGAATTTTATTTACTCTTTGATTTATAATCACAAATGGATCTAGAATATTCATTACTAAGACCGTTGTTAAATGAATCACACTGGATTTTATTACTCTTTTTGCCCTGGTCATTAAGTGAATCATTGCAGTTGTTAAATGAATCAAGCGTTCATTAAGCAAATCTGGTTTCTCCCCCATTAACTTTGCTTGTCAGAAGCTGGCTGGGTCGCAGATAGGAGTTACATGACCTGGAATGCTGCAACCATGGTAAATACATTCTGGTTGCACCTGAATTTTGATCACATGATTGCAGGGGTGTTGTGATGGCCATAAGTGTGAGGACCTTTCGTAAGTCACTTTTTACAATGCTGTGGTAACTTTGAACAGTTGTTAAACAAATGGTTATAACCTGAGAAAATCTTGGTTTTCCTGAAGACGAAAGGAAAGCTTCTCTGCATATACAATTTAGAAAGGTGGCTGACAGATATTGAATTCTTCAATGTGTCCACGCGGGACGCCATTTTGTTTTGTGTATTTCAGCCAGAATGTGTTCAGGTTTTCAATCAGAGATTGCTTCCTATGGCACTTAAGTGGCAAACTATTTTCTTACCGGTCTTCAGCTCTTTATAAATCATCACCAAAAGGCTGAGCTCCTGTAGAAATAATGGAAAAATCACACACGGGCCAAACACAACTTTTTGTTTTCATGAATCAGCTGAAAAAGAGACTGTCAAAACTCAGCTTGGGAATTTATTTGATTTTATTAAACTGCTTTACATGGCTATCCATTGCTGGAGGAACTGTGGGTGGC
The DNA here is from genome assembly GCA_032467955.1 of Pseudoxenodon macrops. Taxonomy (NCBI): domain Eukaryota; kingdom Metazoa; phylum Chordata; class Lepidosauria; order Squamata; family Pseudoxenodontidae; genus Pseudoxenodon; species Pseudoxenodon macrops. The sequence goes on along the minus strand of JANHFT010005350.1, from coordinate 172,422 downwards.
AAACAGAAATAAAATGATCACCAAATGTACACATCGATTTAAGAAAGAACTAACTGCACCCCAGAGGTGGGTTCCTACCGGTTCTATCTGGTTCTATAGAGTAGGTAGTAACTCTGTGATGACATCACGGAGCCACTTCTCTTGGTGTCTTTGTGGGTGGCGCCATCTTGGATTTTGACTAGTTTTTGACTGCCCCGCACGCGCACACTCGTGCACTTTGCACGTGCGCTCAAGACGCAACCCTGAGTGAACCGGCAGTAAGAAGATTCAGAACTCACTTCTGCTGCACCCCCTAAAAAGTTCATTGCTATACATATCGGTCACGCCAGTACTCCATTAACATCCTAGTCCCAGTGCCTGTGGAGAAAAGCCAGGTCTTCATTGGCCTTCTGAAGACCAATACATTCTTGGTTTTCCATAACACCTGGGGTAGACTATTACACAAAGTAGGCACTGTGACAAAAAAGGCATTCTTCCCAGATGACACAACTTCACCAAGAGGATCTGAATAATGCTTACTCTGCCTGATCTTCCCAAGTTAATACACATTTTGTTTAGATGGCAAAAGAAATGCTATATTTTTGCAAACAATCATTCTAGCTCAAAGTAGAATAGGATTTGTTACAGCTTCCATGTACAGGTAGTCCTCGATTTACGACAGTTCACTTAGTGACTGTTGAAAGTAACAATGGCACTGAAAAATGTGAACTCCGACCGTTTTTCACAGTTACGACTTTTGCAAGCCTCTCTCTGATCATGTGAATAAAATTCAGATGCTTGGCAACGGGTTCATATTTATGACCGTTGCTGTGTCCCAAGGTCACGTCAACCCCTTTTGCGACCTTTAGACAAGCAAAGTCAATGGGGAAGCCAGACACATTTAATTTAACCGGGTTGCTACCCTACCAACTGCAATGATTCACATAACAACATTGGCAAGAAAGGTCGTAAAATGGGTCAAAACCCACTTAACAAACATCTCACTTAACACAGAAAATCTGGACGCAAATGTGGTCCAAAGTCGAGGACTACCTGTACTTATTAGTTGTTGACGGTAAGCATGGGAAAATATATTTTTTTACAGTAAACAAAAATTTGACTTTCTGCAGGGTTTCCACCATTTGTTTGTATCTGACTGAAAGCACATGCCTAGACTGGATGGATCAGTGCTCCCCTGCCTTAAGCATTCTCAGCATAACTTTTGGATGAGATTAGCAATTCAGACAAGGCAGGTGCTGAGCTGTTTTTTGTTCTTGAAACTTCCCTCAGCCCCCTCCTCCTTTTTTTTTTTTTAGGCCAACTCCTTTTTCTTCCTTTGGAGGTTACTTGTGCAAATTAGATCATATAATACAGAATCCTTTTTTTCTTAAAGTGGAATGGTTGGTAAAATGAGCTGTAAATATCATGCAAGTTCCTTTCAGAGGTGGGTTCTGAATCTTCTTACTGCCAGTTTGCTCAGGGGTGCGGGTCGCCAAGTTACTAACGTTTCGGTAGGACCGGACCGAACTGTTAGGAACCCACCTCTGGTTCCTTTACTGTAGCCGTATCTCCACTTGGTCTTCCGGGCTACCCTATTCCCATTGTAGCTGGTGGTGTGGTATCATTTGAACTTTTGCCATCCTTATCAAAAGGATTAGAAATCAAACGTCCATAAACCTATCCAGAGACACAGGAAAGCTCAAATGATTTGTAATATTATTTCAAAGTCTTCCATAAGTATAATCTGTTTAAGCCCCTGCTCATTTACAAAGGTTTTAAGGAGCTTAAATAATTGGAAATTTACAGAGCACGTAATACTTCAGTGCTACAAAGCCACTTTAATGAGTGGACCCAGGCAATTGTACATTGCTCAAATACAAATTGTTTTGTAGCCCAACCCCCTAAAATCCTAAACTGTTATAATTGAGGACAGTATAAAAGGAAAGAAAACAACTCTTTAACTCTTTTTCTCCTCCTTTCGATGTATTTTATAAGCATTAAAAAAGAAGAATGCTCTCAAGTGTGCTTACAGATTCTCTCACCACTTTAAGGTAATTCCACTGCACATAATTTAGTATAATCCTCCATAATCCAAATTATGACTCATTAAAAGCAAAATAGAGTGTGGACAACCTACATGGCTACTTTCAGACACGTTATAAACGATGGTTACCATCTCTCACTTGGGGTTCCAGTTCTCCCATTCCATCCTAGTAGAAATAAGTAAATAGAATCAGCCATTCTGTTAACCAACTTCAGTTAAATAGAATTACAGTTTTGTTTTGCGGCGCAGCTCTGCTACAGGAATCAAAACCGTATAAGTCAGAAGTGATGTGTTGAGGTACTTCTTCAAGTTAGCAGAGAAGCTAACAGCTTGAAGCACAGCAAGAAGGATGTTGCTTGAATAATGATGAGACTCTAGGTCAGGGGTCAGCAACCCACAGCTCTGGAGCCACATGTGGCTCTTTCATCCCTCTTCTGTGGCTCCCTGTCGCCAGTCGGCTCCACAATTGATAGGGCTTTCGGTTAGGATAGGTAGAGGAAGAAGAATGTCATGCTAGGAGGACACTCTATGATGGGGGGAACCGGACTTCCGGTCAGCTTCAGAATTGAATGTGGGTCTTCCGGTTAGGACATTTGTGGCTCTTTGAGTGTTTAAGGTTGCCGACCCCTGCTCTAGGCAATCAGATTTTTAGACAAGATCACTGCCTTACACCTTTTGCTTGTCAGTTATGATGTTAATGATCTCATTTCATTGGATTACTGTAAATTCAGTAATTAGATTACTAAATCCAATTTCATTGGATTACTGTATATTTCTTGGAGTTTGGTAACTTTTCTGACTTTGGTCATTCCAATGTTACAACATTCCTGTCTCCCCCTCCGGTACTAAAAATAGAGACAACTAATACCATCGTCTGTTCCACCTTGACCTCTCCATATTCACTAGGAGAAAATTATATATTCTTTCAGTTCTTTTAAGGTCTTCTCCAGTTCTGGGATGGTCATGCTATAAAAATGGAAGACAATTGTAACATATAGCTTAGTTTAAGAACAGGCTATTAATTTAGTTTTTTTGGGGAAAAAACTTTTGGCTTTGGCTCACATAGCCTCATTCTTTTCATGATGAATCAAAATGAAATCACCGGCATAACAGAAAAAGGCTATGTATAAACTATGCTGACATATGAAAAAGAGAAGCTCTATAATAGTAAATGTCCTTCACCCTAACATTACTAAAAATCTGAAACTCCAGTAAAGACTAAGCTTGCTCATTAAAAAAAAAAAAAGTTTGGCAGGCAGGCTTCACCATGTAACTATTATGGATGACCTCATCCCACTTTCTTGGAAGCAACAGCAGCGAGGAGTAGAATATTAAAAGTAGATGACAATAATGCTGAGGGAGAACCATTGTGGTAGGAACGTGTTGACAGATGACAGCCCCTACTGCTTCTTCCAAGCTGTCTTGATCGCAACATCAGTTTCCCTATAGATTTTCACTCTAGCCTCTCCTGCTTTCCTCTCCTCTACTGAAAGATTTCAAGACATGTGTAATAGCAATAGCACTTAGACTTATATACTGCTTCACAGTGCTTTACAGCCCTCTCTAAGTGGTTTCCAGAATCAGCATATTGCCCCCAACAATCTGGGTCCTCATTTTACCAACCTCGGAAAGACGGAAATCTGGGACAACCTTGAGCCAGTGAGAATCAAACTGCTGAACTGCAGGCCGCTGGCAGTCAGCAGAAGTAGCCTGCAGTACTACATTCTAACCACTGTGCCACCATGGCTCACTGTACAGGTAGTCCTTGAGTTACAACCATAATGGAACCTGCCCATCACGTCTGTAACTCAAGACAGTTGCAAAGCCAACCCGGTTTTATGATCTTTTACAGTTGTTAAGTAAATCATTGCAGTTGTTAACGGAATGAACGGTTTGCTATGGCTGCGGTCTTGCTGAAAACCAGAAATAAATGCCATTTTTTTGAGGGAAACCGTAATCAAACATGGTGGTGTGACCACGGGACACTACAAACCATCGTAAATACAGCCTGGTTGCCGAGCACCCAAAGTGTGATCATGTGACTATGGGGCGGAGACAATGGTTGGAGCTTCTAATCCAGGTTCTAAGTAAACCCCAGGTAGACATTTTGGAATTTTGAACTGTTGCTAAGTAACTGGTTGTAAATTGAAGGCTACCTGTAATTCGTCAAGATAGTTAGCTAAGTTACTGCTTAGATCATTGTGGTGTAGATTCTAATTTTAGAGGAGATATTTACATTTGATATTGTCCCACACCTATATTTAAACAATAACTCTTTTGTCATGGACAGCAAGGAAGCTAGACCTCATTCCCTTGTGTACTTCCCTGTTTAAGGGAGATTCACACACTGACATCATTACATACAAGGAAATGACCTAGAATGACCTAACAGCTCTTCTTGTAGGCTTAAATTATCTTTCTGCCAAATTGTTACACATCCACCCTCCTCTTCCTTCTATCCATCCATCTTCTTTTGCAGTTTTTAAACGTGATATATAAATAAGTAAAATACAGTATATTCTTCCTCCTTCTTACCACATGATGAAATAACATCAATGTGTTTTGTCATTGCCTTTTGTAATTATACTTTGAATCTGCTTCTTAAAACCCACATAAATACATATTCTCTCAGAAATGTTGGATTTGCTTAAATCAAACTAAATCACTGGGACAAATGTTATCAATTCCACACACGTTTACCCTTCTCAAGGAAACACCATTCATTTCACTGGAATTTGTTTCCGTGTGTTTGTATTTAGAACCGTAAACTGACAGCAATTGCTGCTTACTTGGAAGTAGATTCTACTGAAATCACGGATCTTGAAAAATGTTAAAACAAATCACTTTTCTTTTTTTATAAATAAAGGGACAGGTTCTGTTGCAGCACAAACTGATACATAATTCAAAAAGTCTATTTAGTTTCAGATATTTTTGCCTAGAAAAAGTGTACAAAAACAAGAACTTGTGTATGCATTTGGAAATGTATGTGTAAATATGTGCATTAGAGATAGATGCCTAAAAATTTAGGTAATGGGGAAATCTGCATAGATACATTATATATTATCTTATGAAAAGAAGCACACAAAATACAATTGATAGGAAAAGGTGTAGAAACATTTATTTATTTTTAAATGTATTATGGAGTAGATAGTCTGTATGAATGAATAAATATAATATGGATCTAGACTGATCTTCATATGCTAAGTTCCAAATAAATTAAATACTGAGTATATGAGCCCCATAAAAACTTAATAGGACTGAAATAAGGTTAATGGAAACATTATGTAGGCTACACTGGTCAAAGTTAAATGCAGTGTAAAGCAAGAAAGCACAGTAGCTTTTAAAAAGAAATATTCCTACAAATATTCCTACAAGAGCTAAACAAAATGTATCCAGTCTGAACCCCATTCTAATAAAAAAAAGTGTTCCAAAATTGTGTTTTTTACTCTTAGGATTTGTGACCCTGGATTGTTCTCTTGACAGGTGGAACATTTCCTGAAGACTTTTCAGTTCTATTTACAATAAAACCTAAAAAAGGAGTCCAGTCCTTTCTTTTATCTATCTACAATGAACACGGCATTCAGCAGGTTGGCATTGAGGTGGGCAGGTCGCCTATCTTCTTGTTTGAAGATCAAAATGGAAAGCCTGCCCCAGAAGACTATCCCATCTTTGGTACGGTCAATATTGCTGATGGAAAGTAAGTAGAAGATCATCAAAAGTTCCTGATGTCTGTGTGAGTTATTTGAATATCTTGTCAATGGAGGCTACTGATGCCAGTCACCAGAGGAGTTAAACAAAACATTTTGCATGGGTTTTTTTTTCAGTAGGGTTTGAACACGAATCTTTGGCATATGATCATTGGCATCTTTCTGCTGCTTTGTTTGCTTTTATTTCTGGGTATCATCATCTCTGTCTTGCTTTTTCTATTCTATTGCCTTTAACATACTATTTAGAGGATGTTTTCCTATTTTCTCCATCCTTCAATGGATGCTTGGTAATATGCTGTCATCCTGCCGTCAAAATAAGATCTTATTTATGCCTTAAAGGGATGAAGATACCAACCTGACTACTTTTGATTTGCATTAGAGGACTAGCAAGAGTCTATAAACATGCCATCTTGTTCAATATTACCCCAGTAGTAATATAAATTGGTCATAAATTGAGGTAGTCCTCAAATTATGACCATAATTGAAACTGAAATTGCAATTGTTAAGTCATTGTAGTTGCATATCAAGACATCATGTGACAGACCTACTTTTTTGACTATTTTTTACAGCGGTCATTAAGCAAATCACATGGTCCTAAGTCTGAATACACACCCCTGAATGAGTGTTTTTTGCAAGAAATCAGCAAAAAAATATTGCAAAACACAGTCCCATGACCGCAGGACACTGCAACCAATCGTAAATGTGAACCAGTTGCCCAGTGGCTTAAATGTGATCATGTGATTGTGGGCGGTGGGGGCAATGCAATGTTTTACAATGGCCAGATGCTTTACAGTCCAAGCCTGTCGGATGGATTATTAAGTGACAGGTCGTAAGTTAAGAACTATCTGTGGAGTGTCAGTTCAAAGTGGGCAGCATCTAAGCCAAATAAATAAAATTAGCAAAAATAAATATGCTTTCACAACGGAGCCCTTTTTGGTATGCTCCTTTCCCTCTATTATGGGAGAATACTTAAGCAAATAGAAAGCTCACCAGAAAAATCTTTTGAACCGAGATTGGCTGTGAGAACTTGGACTGGGTCAGTGAGATAGACTGAGTATAGCTAGTGTTTCTGTTACAAAATCCTCAAAATCTAACTGTCCATTTTTATATATCTGACCTAGAGTCAGTCATTTTTCCTTACACTTCCCATTGAAAAACATACTTCGCAGCTTTCCCCATTGATCCGCAACTCCACAATTGGGGATTTTGTACTTACTCTGTGCCCAGCCTTGGTCAATAGAGAAAATTTATTCAAAGAAAACACACACTCAGCCCAAGAGGCACTTGCCCCTTGACCTCCCTGACCTTCAGATAGAATTTCAATTAAGAGGTAGCTAGGATCTTGCAAGGAATAACAAGGACACTGAATTCTAACAACAATAAAGCTTTATTGGTTTAACAAGTTTGATGCCTGTACACTCGCACATGTATTCTTGCTCATACTCATTCCACTTTTAGGACCAACCAAGCCTGAAGGATATCAGCATGCCTTTTGTCTTTTTAGAGCTTTTATATTGCATGATGTAGGCAAAATTTCACTTATGTGCAATGCAAATTAATCAATCATTGGAAGTTTGTTTATGTCTTTGGCCAGATCATGAATCTGCTTTTTCTTTCTCTTACATCTTGGAACCTTGGAATGTGAGGTGCTCACTTTCAGATAATGGTTACTGTCTTTGCATGAGACAGAATTTTGTATTGTCTTTCATTGCACCTTTCAGAGATGATGATGGTGATGGTGAGGATGATGATGATGATTTTCTTTATTGCATAATATGTACCCTGTTGCCTAGTATTTTCCCAGCCAAGCTGGCTGAGGTGGTTTCCAGTATGATATTGGAGAACACCAGTGGTAGTCTGGAACTGCCTAGGAGGACCATGACCTCCATAACACCCCATGAGGTAGGCTTAGAGTTAAGATTGGACTAATTCTTCGGATCGTAGTTTATGCTTCAGATTAAAAGGGGGGAGTTAGTACTATACTGCTGCCATGAGTAGAACAGGATCTAGGGCAATATGGTCTCCCAACAGCATTACTAGTTAGAACAATTACGGTAATCAGTGGAACAACTTGCCTCCAGAAGTTGTGAATACTCCAACACTGGAGGTTTTTAAGAAGAGATTGGATAACCATTTGTCTGAAGTGGTATAGGGTTTCCTGCCTAAGCAGGGAGTTGGATTAAAAGATCCCCAAGGTCCCTTCCAACTTTGCTGTTCTGTTCTGTTCTACCCTACCCTGCCCTACCATATCTCTATTCTATTCTATTCTATTATGTTGCATAACATTTACAATTTTTTAATCCATGCCCTAGAGCCATACCTATTTGACATGTCCATGGACATGCTATGTGAGAAAGATTGATGTCCAAGCTATACTTTTTGTAGCTTTTCTAGACACATTAGTTCTGCAAGGATGTCCATGTAGTGATTACCAAGTCAATTTGCTGCACATTTGCTGTTTAATAGCAATTCTCATTGCTAGAGTTTCTGAAATGAGTTCCTGGTTATAATGAAGAAATATAGCCTTTAAATATTTTAAGCAAATATAATTACTCCATTGATCTTAAGATGTAAATTTTCTAGGTAAACGGTTTCTTCTTTTTAAAACATTTTGATTCCTATACTAGGTGGCATCGGGTGGCCATCAGTGTGGAGAAGAAATCAGTTACCATGATTGTGGACTGTAAGAAGAAAACCACAAAACCACTCGAGAGAAGCAGTCCGGCGGTTGTTGACACCAATGGCATTACTGTCTTTGGAACACGAATTCTGGATGAGGAGGTGTTTGAGGTAAATATTCGGCTGTCAAATGGCAGCATATTCAATACTGTGTGAATAGAATATCTGTTGAAGGCAGAAAATGGTAAAAATTGCCGTGTGCAGGCTCTCTTATATAAGGCTTGTGGAAAGTACATTTCCAAATGAAAAGATTGTGCTACAGTATATATTTTGAAATATGGTTATATTAAGATGATATACATATACATTTAAAAATCTTAGTTTTGCACATTTGGGTATACCTGTAGAGATTGAGGACCTGTACACTGCATGAGTCAAAAAGAGGGCCGTGAAAATATTTGCTGACCCCTCGCATCCTGGACATAACTTGTTTCAACTCCTACCGTCAAAACGACGCTATAGTGCACTGCACACCAAGACAACTAGACACAAGGACAGTTTTTTCCTTAACACCATCACTCTGCTAAACAAATAATTCCCTCACCACTGTCAAACTACTTACTAAGACTGCATTACTGTTACTATTAGT
>JANHFT010005350.1:143626-153663 GCA_032467955.1 Pseudoxenodon macrops | reverse complement strand
ATGTTTTAGCCTCCAGTCCCTTAATCATCTTTGTTGCTCTTCTCTGCACTCTTTCTAGAGTCTCAACATCTTTTTTATATTGTGGCGACTAAAACTGGATGCAATATTTCAAGTGTGGTCTTATATAAAGGCATTATATAAAGTGGTACTAATGCTTCGTGCGACATTGATTCTATCACTCTGTTAATGCAATCCAGGACTACATTGTTTTTTCCTTACCTGATTATGGCTGGATTTGTGTGTATTTTCTTATGATTCCCTCCATTTTTAAAGGGACTTCATGCTAAATGTTGTGTTGAACAATTACCTCCAAAATAAAGTACCTGTTTACCATTGAGTTCTTTTATGTATACCATGTCATAAAATAACAACAACCTGCTTCTCAAGAATGTTCTTCAATAGAAATCTCTTAGTTCATATCAGAAAATTGTCTGGTAGGCACACGGGGAAAGTGAGCTCAGCTAGTGAACAAGGCTTGCCTGGTGAGGGAAAGCAAAGCAGGCACTGATATTTTTTATCTTATTTATTAAATTTATATGCTGCCCGTCTTGCTATTGAGCCACTCTGTAAAATTACAACATATAGTTTTAATTTGCTTTCAGTGCAATTGTCACATAGGTAACATTTGAGTGGTTATAGGGTACTCTACTCTCTTATTGTCAGCCCTTAAATGTAGATCAGGTCAGGGAACAGACACATGAAATACTAGAACTCTGCTTTATTGCTAGTAATTGAACTCAAATGCCTGTCAGCTTTCCTGTTTTCCTTCCTCTTATACGAAATACAGTAAAGCTGGGCTATATTGAGTGTCTTCTTGGGCCCTTTCTGGTTTTAATTCATACTTTCTTAGTGGCTCTGCCACTGCTCTATGATTCTATGATTTTATTGCAGTAGGTAATCGCTCAACTCTAATTTTTTTCCCTTCTAGCTGATGTAATGTTTGTTAAAGAGTTCTAAACTTTACCCAACAATCTGGTTTATTATGAGTGTAATGGCATTTACCACATGTAATCCAGAAGTGTGCAATCTTTTTCAAGTAGAGATATTCCTTTTTCAGGAGGGCAAGGGTCACACAGTGAAATGATGGAGCTAAGTAAGTGAGAAAAAACATTCCTCCTCGTTTAACCTTAGCCAAGAGGGGCCATCATCTCCTTTCTATGTTAAGTCTGTTTTACATATATCCCGCCTTTATTATATTTACAAATAACTCAAGGCAGTGAACATATCCAACACACCTTCTTCCTCTTATTTTCCCCACAAATGTAACCCTGTGAGGTGGGTTGGGCAGAAGGAGAGTGACTGACTCGAAGTCAGCTGGTTTTCATGGCTAAGGCAGGATTTGAACTCATGGTCTCCCACTTTCTAGGCTGGTGTCTTAACCACTAGTCCAAACTGGCTTCAATTTCATCAAGGTTGTTTCCATACTCCTCTACACTAAATATCACTATCCCTATTGGCCTGGATAGAGCAATACAATTTTTTTTTAATTAGGAGAGAAAAGACATGGATGCTAAGTAGCAGCAATGATAAATAATAATTTCCTCCCGTATATTCTACATTGCCAATCATTGACATATTCAAGGATGCCAGATAAATAGAAGCAGAACAGTATTACACTGTGTGCCTAAACTATACATCTTGCCTATTGTACAGCATTCAAACTTTAAGAAATTGGCAGAGCGACAGATACATTTGGCTTTAAAATTATCAAGCTATAATATTATCAACCTAGCTATATTTTATCAGCAGGGAAATAAGTATTTCTGGCTTTAAGGCTGTCAAAATACATTCATAACCAGATAACTACAGTACCTTGTGCATATTATATCGTAGAAATTGTTACATTAGCAACCCTGTCCTTATTGAAAACCTCAGGGGTGTATGGCTAGAGGTTTGTGATGTCACAAAGGGAGGCAGAGTCCTGATTTTGGGTCTTTGGGTGATGCAGGAAACTTTTCAGAGGTGTTTTTGTCTCTGACACATAGACATTGAAAACATGGATGCTGCCCAAGTTCTGTTTAAGCCATTTATTTTAATATGCTTGGTCAGAGTCGGTCTGAAATCAATCAGAAAACTTATTTAAGGCCTATCATGTTATTGAGAAGATGGGAGTTTGATGTCATGTCATCTACAACATTGGAGTGCTTGGCAGGAAGGCACATAGAAGGATTTTTGGGTGGTGGGAAACTTAGTGAATTCCACCATTAACCTGCTCTTACTATGAAGAATCCATTTTTGGAGCTTCCAATCAGAATTTGCCTTCCTACAATTTATAATCCTGTCATTCCGCCTCACGTACTGTGGAACGTTGAAGGAAAAGTTGTGAGTAAAGAAATAGATGTATGTTTTTTTAGAAGTAGTGGTGAAGAAGGAGGATCTGATTTAGAGTCGAGGGGAAGGGAACAGGCGTGGTTTCTAACTTACCTCGCCGCCGGTTCTCTGCGTGGGCGCACGCATGGGCAGAAAAAGAAATTAAAAAATTCCTCCCAAAAAAGGCCGAAAATAAGATGGTGATGCATGCACAATGCCGGAAACTCAGCTTCTGCACATGCGCAGAAGAAGAAAAACCTGGAAAAAATTCAAAAAGATTCCCCCCCCACACACACAAAAAAGATGGCGGTGCTCACGGATCAGAACCAGCTCCGTGATATCACCAGCGGCTTACTACCTACTCGGTAGAACCGGTCTGAACAGGTAGGAACCCACCTCTGGAAGGGAAGAAAAGTAAAGATTTTTTAGAAAGTTTGTGAGAGAAAATGGGGTGTGCCTCTGCGGGAGAAAATATAGATGCATGAAGGGGAAGGGCATGTATGCACTCATAATGATGAGGAAAAATGGGTTGTGGTTGAAGGAATAACAATAGCACTTAGACTTATATAGTGCTCCATAGCGCTTTACAGCCCTCTCTAAGCAGTTTACAAAGTCAGCATTTTGTCCCCAACAATCTGGGTCTTCATTTTATCGACCTCAGAAGGATAGAAAGCTGAGTCAACCTTGAGCTGATGAGAATCAAACTGCTGGCAGTCGGCTGAGTTAGCCTGTAATACTGAATTCTAACCACTGCACCACCAGGGTTCTTAGGTGTATGTGAATGGTAATGGGCCATGGGTAAGAGAATGGGGCACAAGTGAGCTCTTGATGTGGGAGCCAAAATGAGATGGCATGAACTCTGCATAAGGCTCATATGGGGTCTATGTGTGCAAGGATAACAGAATAGATGTATACAGTGATATGGAAAATAGATTTTAAGACTTTTAAGAGAGAATGAAATATGTATGAGAGAATAGAATGTGCAAGGATGCCATAAACATGCACCAAAAATGAAGCATGAGAGAGAAAAGAGATTATCTGAAAGAATGGGTGAATATGGACTGTGCGTGAAATAAAGTAGGCCTTGTGTATATAAACAATGAAGTAAGCTAGCAGGTGAACACCAATTACTTCCTCAAATCCAGACTTTTAAAACTAGATATGCTATTTTTTAAAGAAAATATTTGTTCTCGTGTTCTCCACATTCAGAAGTGTTCACTTTGTCCTCTATATTTTTCTGTGAATTGAGAGTTATATTCTCAGCTGGAAATTCTTATGTAGTCCTTGATTTATCACCATAATTGAGTATGGCAAACAGGTCACTACCTTCTGAATTATTCTTAAAAAGGTAGTACAGGAAGTCCACAACTTATAATTGGTCATTTAACAAGAGACCACCAAAAAGGTACTTATGACCTAGTTTCAAAGTTCGTCCATGGACATGTCACAGCATTTCACATGCTCAGCAACCAATTGGAGGCAATTCATTAAAAGAGAAAATAGAACTTGGAGAAAGCTCAGGAAATGATTCTGAGTCATTAGGAAGGAAATCAGAGGGTCAGAAAGGAAACAAGTATTCTTTCTATCCACTTTCCATTTCTTTTCTGCTGTGTGTTCATAACACTGGCTTCTAATTTGAATCCAGCGTTGTGAGTTCAGCTACCAAGTACTTAGTGGTTAGTGATTTCTGTGCACATTCTGGTGCGAGACCATTTCGTTTTCATCATTTACTGCTTTTATAATATTTGAGGAATCTGGCAGGTGTATGCTGTAAAAAATCTCTCTTGATGGTTCCACTTAGAACCATACATTTTGTAGTGGAATGTTTTATTTAAGGTTTCTGGAAATTGTCAGCCGCCCTCATTTTGCACACGAAAATTAAATGAACTCAGCAGCAGTGTACTCCAAAATCTATAATAATGATGGCAAGGCTGTCTAGAGTATTGTAATTTTCATTCCATGGTTTTATTATCAAGAAACTAATTAGAAAGTTCTTGGCACGTTCCCAGAAGCTTTTAGGCTTTTAAAAATTTAGATACTTCTTCTGCTAGTATAGCTTCATTCTTGGCTTTCTAATAGTGAGACCATTGATATAAAACTTTGTAGTTTTGCTACTGTAAACCTCTTTTCCCTAAGATAGAAAATCAGATCTGGTTGTGCAAAATATTTGTTATATCTCATAATGTTATGGATACTTAGCATCATCAATGGAATGATGTTACTACAAGCCTTATCATCTAGAACCGTGATGGCAGACCTATGGCGCATGTGCCACAGATAGCACGCGGAACCATAACTCAGGGCACCTGAGGTGTTGCTCTATGTCAGCTCCAGCTGATTTTCGGCCTTCCAGAGGGCAGGGGGAGGCCATTTTCGCCCTTCCCAAGCTTCAGGAAAGCCTAGGGAGGGCGAAAAAACGGACCAACGGGCCTACCAGAAATCCGGAGGTTTCAGTGAGGCCTGCACACATGCACGGGGGGTGGCAGCATGGGTGGTGGTTCTGCGCACATGAGTGGGGGGGAGGACATTGCATTTTGGGTGTGGTGTGGGCATGCATGCTCATGCTATTGCGCGTGCACACCCTTTTGGCACCCGAGCAAAAAAAGGTTTGCCATCACTGATCTAGAAGAAAGTTTTCTAATATAAGAAGTGTCAAAAATATATGAGAAATGATTTTTAAAAATGATTGTAGACATTGATCTGTGTCAATTAGTGACTTTAGGTATGAAACCAGTCATTTACCCTGGATTCTGCCAAAGGTACTAAAGTTTTCCTTATCACTAGCTGCAAACTCCCTCTGTTTAAAAGGTTTACAGAGGGTAGTTCTCATGCTGAAAATCACTTCTCTGGCTACATCAAACTCAGAAGAACCAAAAATGGGATGGGAGAGGAGAGCTCTTGAAATTGCCTATCGTAGCTGCACTTGAATAATTTTGCATAAAATCAAATGACAAACACTTCTGGTTGAGTGATCCATTTCTACATCTGCAGGAAGTATTCTTCCTGCATTCAGTCTGAATTGGTGAGATAATATTTTGTCCCCCCAAAAAAGCTTCCTTCTCTGGCTGTCTAACTGAATTTGCAATATTTTTATACCATGGAACTAGTGAATCTGTTTTTCTTTGCAGTTATTTATCAAGAGCTGAGGCAAACTGACTGTTTGATCCTTTGGCTTTTCACATGTATGTCACAGCTTCTACTTATCATAAAACATTGCTGATGTCACAGAGTTTGCACTATCTTCCCAATACAACAGAGAATACTATCATTGCTATGACACTGTGAAGGATAATAGTAACTATGATAACAGTATGTTTGCTGCAATACATTATTAGACTGAGTAAGCTCATAATGTAGCCTGCTTTCCCCAACTATTCCTCCTTTCTCAAATAATCTAAGGTCAGTACTGATTTAAATGATATTACTGTTCACGGGGATGAAGTATGCAATTTCCAAAGCCACCTAATTTAATGATTTAGCTCTGAAGTGGTTTGGGGAAGGTGATTTTGGTAGTCCTTTATTAACTACTTTCTCATTTCGAAGCATATTTTGAGCCCAGTGGCAACATGTCCTTCTGTTGACCAGCCAACTAAGGTATCCTATAAATCCTGCTATGTGACTGGGCTGTGTACTATCTGAAATTAAAAGAAAAGCTTCCTTAGGCCACCACACCACTCACATCCTTTCTTGGAGGGCATTTGGTCAATGAGGGAATTGGAGTTTTAAAGAGGCAGGGTTATGGCACTTACGTGCATACCCCACAAATATTGTTGAAATGATAGATTTGTATGCATCAGAGGTTTCACAGAAGATTGTATTGTTTCAGTATAAGTGGCATGGGGTTAAAGACGTGCTTGAATCAAGTTTGATTCCTGGTGACTGCATGGACACTTCCTGGATAACAATAGAGAGAGCCAATTTGGTTTAATGGTTATGGTATACCAGGCTAGAAGCTGGGTAACTGGGCCAATCACTCTCTCTCAGCCCAACCTACCTCATGAGGCTTTTGTTGTGGGGAAAATAGGAGGAAAATGGAGTATTAGGTCTGTTTGCTGCTTTCAATTATTTGTAAAAATAATAATGAAGGGATATAAATAAACAAATACAAAACTCCTCCTCCTCTTGGTAGTTTGACCAATTATGGCTGTACATTGATTTTTTAAGGATCAGCCAATGTCAGCTGTGTACTGTCATATAGAAATCCTAAATCTGCAAGTTGCTTCCAATCCCAATATTTGAAAATATGAACCAGGCATTCATACTGATTACTCTACTTTAATAGTTGCAAATGATCTCCATGTTCTAGTAGAACTTTCTAGTAGTTCTAGAAAGTCAAGGAGCACAGTGAAATAATGAAACTATGATTAGGGTCGTTTTGAGGCAGGAATTAAAAAGTAGTGTAAGCCATAAAAGAGGCTTAATGTAAACTTTAAAAAAGGTGATGCCAAAGTTAAATAAGGGGTAATGTTTTGCCTCACTTACTTAGTTAGCTCCATTACTTCACTGTGTTACCCTTGCTCTTCCAAAAAATGAATCAATCTGTTTCAAAAAGTTGCACACTTCTGGATTACATGTGGGAAAAGCCAGTTACACTCATAATAAACCAGATTGTTGGATAAAGTTTGGAACTCTTTAAAAATATTACATCAGCTAGAAGAAAAAGAATTAGAGTTGATCAATCACCTAATACAATATTATTCCCACAGATAAAATAGCAGCACCACCCAGTTCTTAAATCTCAGAGAATGACCTTTGCATAGTTACACGTCAATGTCAATGCTTGTTAACTGTTTTCCCTTTCCTTGGTTCCTTTCTTTGGTTCCACTGTTAGAAAGAAGAGTCTGGAAGTTGTGGACAACAAAATAGCAGCAGTTTTAAGTACTTTTCTCTCCGCAGTGCCAAACCTTTAAAAGGCCCTGTACGTGCTTCATGCAAACACGTGGTCGAGCAAGAACAAGCTTTTGCCAGAATTCCACATTTGTAAATGCAGTAAACATCAGAAACCAAAAACCAAGCAATTTAACCTCAACAGGCTTTCCTAAATATAATTAATTTATTAAGCCAGTTTGGTTAAGTGGTTAAGGCACTAGGCTAAAAACCAGGAGACTCTTGAGTTCCAGTTTTGCCATAGGCATGAAAGCAAACCAAGTAACCCTGGTTCAGTCCCTTTCTCTCAGCCCAACACATATCATACCATTGTTGTAGGGAAAATAGGAGGAAGAAGGCGTATTAGGCATGCTTTCTGTCTTGAGTTTCTTATAAAGTAAAGGTGGGATAAAGAGAGAGAGAGAGGGAAGGAGGGAGGGAGGGAGAAGGAGGGAGAGAGAGAGAGAGAGAGAGGGAGAAGAAGGAAGGAAGGAAGGAAGGTCTTCCAATAGCTGCTTCAGAACAAATGTTGATGGATAGGAATACCTCAACATATTCTCCTATGAACAATTACCGGTAAGTCCATAAGAAGCAATCAAAATGGAGTTCTTCAGGATCTTTGTTTTTTTTCCCACCTCAAAGACCATGGAATGAGGCTGACTATGATCCAAAGAGATTAGGGCAGAGGAAGAGACAGTGACAGCATTAAAAGGAGCTGTCTTTGTTCTGCTTCTAATCAAATTCATTCTTTTTTCTTTGGTTCTGAATTCTTGTGACCCCTGATTTTGCTTTGCTTTACTCAGAAGAAAAGAAAAACTGTACAGAACTATACAGTGGGCTATGGGAATTAATGCAGGTAACATTATACTTTTATTTCTTCAAAGATAGGATTGTGACTTCACTAATACTGAATCTCTTACTCGGAACAAAAGCCCTTGTCCAAAAAACTCCCAAAAACTATTTGGAATCATACTTTCTCCTTTCTTTCAGATTTTGGGAAGCACTCTTTCCCAGATTCATATTTACTATTGGAGATACTTCTTTCCATTGTAGAGTTCTGTGAACATCCTTTGAAGATAAATCTAAAATTGTGAAAAAATGAATAAGGGAGAGATTCTGTTCTTGTCAAGTTTTATTATAGGCTCTCCAGAAAGTATATAACTATAGCATTTTTTCTTCTTTTCAGCTTACCTCCTTCTCACCTCTTAATGTAGGGCGTGGAAGTTTACTTTAGAATGAGCATTTCCAGAGGCTGGAATCTGTTTTAGGTTTGGCTTATAGTTGCTACAGGCATTTAAAAAGTTGCTAGAAAATATGTGTAAAACAGGAATTGGATCATCAAATTTCACAAGAAAAAGGACAGGCTGGCAAAGATTACTAACCTCCCAACCTCACTTATGATTAATTCCTCATCATCTGCTATCACATAATTTACTACAATAGTAGATTAATGTTAGTAGAGAATATTTTACAATTTTAATAATAATATTTTTGTAAAAAGGCAGCTTTACTTGGAAGAGCTTACATCTTGTGATGATACAGTTAACACCATGAACAACAACATCTGCTCATCCCAGATCTTTCGGAAGGTGGATACAAATGCCAAATCCCATCTAAATATCTATCTGGCTGTGTGATGAACAATAATAATAAAAGAAAGAAAGAAATAACCCGAAAACAGCAATAGATTGACTGTGCAGAGATACTACCAACAATAATCTTCCTTGGGATTTTGGTGCAATGTCAAAACAGCTGAAGCATCACTTGGACATCATCAGCATTAACAAAATCATTGCTAGTCAGTTGCAAAAGGCAGCATTACTTGGAACAGCTGACATCCTGTGGCGAAGCCTTTAACACCATCAAACAACATCTGCCTATCCCAGCTCCTTGGGAAAGACTTGATAGGTGGATAAAAATGCCAAATCCAGTCTCAACATCTGGTTGACTGTGTGATGAACCATAATAATGACAGAATGGATGCTTAAAATTCCTGGTTTACAAGTCCATTGTGCTTATAATACATCTGGAAGATTTCAGATGTTATATGGAATGCTGAGAGCAGCTGATATATAGTACCGGTACTACTATATCCTAAGAGTAAATACAATCTACACGAGAATGTTGCAATTTCAGCAATAGGGAGTTTTCATACAACACAGAAAATAACTCCACAAATTATTTACTCATTATGTTGACTTTTTCATGTTAAATCAGTTAACCCTTCAACTCACATTTTGACTGATGCTAACAAAAGTATTGTCCACCTTTATACATTTGTTTGCTATGATCGATAATCAGTTATATTAAATTCTAGTTAATCAGCGTTAAGTGGTTCTAGATATAAAAGAATAAATCTAATTTTCGCAATGTTGATGATCATTAGTATTTCTAGGAAGAAATTCTCTTTGATTTAGATATTATTCCTTAGCTATCTTTACTGCAATGGAAAAATACATAGAATACACAGAATTCATTTTGAATGCCTGAGGAAAAATACTCTGGAATGCATTTATGTGCGTGCACAGAAAATTATATCTCATTGTTAATATATATTTCAATTCTCGGTGGCATTTTGATTTTCAGAAAATATGTAATGACGTTTTATTTTAAGTAGTTCAAACAGGGTAAAAATAATAATAGAAAAATTGGCTTTTTTTTGACATGTGGAATAAAGTAATCTGATTACAGAACAACAAGGGAAATCATCAAGTACTTCCCTATTGGGGACAGAAAATTCTAATAGTACACTGGAAGTTGCTTCAGTGGTCACCCTTCATTAGTTGGTTTCACACATTGCATTAAACCAGGGGTGTCAAACTCAAGGCCCACAGGCCAGATGCTTAGATCTGGGCCCTGAG
>JANHFT010005350.1:102905-117995 GCA_032467955.1 Pseudoxenodon macrops | reverse complement strand
AAGCTGACCAGACTAAGGACGCTAGCCAGATGAATATCTGGTAGGCAGATTTTTTTCCCTATTTTCCTCCCCAAAAAATCAGGTGCATCTTATACACAGGTGCATCTTATACTCCGAAAACTACAGTAGTTGCCTATCGTGCCTTCTGTTTACAGTCCAAGTCACACTGGAATACACTCACATAGCATAAACCATGATCAAGGCAATATTACTAAAAAAAATACCAAGTGGGGAAAAGTTGATCCAGTTTGTATAATAAATATCTCTCGAAGGTTGACAGGTAAATTAAATGAATACACATTTTTTTCCAAGGAAATGTAAAATGTGCAAAGTTCAAGATATAAGAACCTTAGATTTCATGACAGAGCAGTGAGAGAACAGTACATTAGCTTTGAACATACTGGCTATAATGAAAATCTAAATAATCATGAATTTATGTTAAAGATTATTTAATTTAGTTTAATTGTTCATGACAATTAATTGTTCTTTCATTTCTTTGTGATTATCTTCCTGATTATGTGCAATGTATAACTAAGAGTTTATCTTTTGACTATAAATAATATTAATATAACTTAGGGAAATGAAATTAATTCATTTCACAATCAAGTTAAATAAGCCTTAGTGTGAGAAAGCTGCAGAGTACTGCTGGATCAGCGTTAAGAGAAATCAATTTTGCAATGCAAGTAATTAAGAAATGTCTCAGCATTCTGACCGTAATGCGTGTGTACATGTGTGCACGCATGCGTGCGCTGAGAAACATAACAGAAAAAAGTAAGGATTAGCTTGATAACCTAAGCCTGCCATTTGCTTCACTGACACTTAGTGGTCTATTCACACAGGACATGGTTTAGGATTTAAAACTCAGTAAATAATGTTTTTTTAAGCAGGAGAGCTGTGGAGACATAAGCTAATACAAGATAAACTGGAATAATTATTTATTTAGAGTAGATATTCTCTGATAGACAACATCTTGACTGTTTCTGCCAATGTAATCTCTGTCTCCTGAAACCTATCACAAGACATCTGAAAAATCAGAAAACTGGTAACACCTTTTCCGACAAACTTTATTAATATAAAAAAATCTACTTGTCGGAAAAGGTGCTACCAGATTCCTGAGGGTTTTTGGGTTTGCCATCATCAATATATTTCTCCTTCTAGAAAAAAAGCATAGTTAATATTAGGAGTGGCATTTGAGAGTTGTTTCAATTGTTCATCAAAGACACTGGAGCAGCACAGGCTGCATAGTATATTCAATACGCAACACGAACCACCAGTTAGAAATCATGCAGACTGAAGACTTAATTTTTGAGCAAGGAAGGTTATTTTATACGACAAGCAAAATGAACAGAGAGTTGATATGTTTAGAGAGTAATCAGCTGACAATGCCAAAAAAAGCCAATGTGGGACTGAAAAAATAGAGTCCTAGGAAATTCAAGCAAGCATTCATTTCACCCTGCCCCAATCTGAATTCAGATCAAGGTTGCAACTTGTTCCCATTATCTTCTTGTTTGAGCCAAGAGGAAGGAAAAGACTTACCTGGTCTTGCCACTCACTGTTCCTTCTCTTGTTATGCAGTCCCGTTTCTCCCCCCCCCCCCCCCCGCACCCTCTTAATAGCAGCTAAAATAACTTTTCTGGGCCAGGGAAGTTTTAAGTCAAGTTTCAAGTCACTCACACCATAAAGGGTTGTCTGTTGAGTCTTAGGAGTAAGTTTGTTTAAAAATGCAGGAATCCCTAAATTAAAAAGACAGCAATAGTTTTGTCATCTTGGGTTAAGAGCTCTTTGCTTCCCCTGCTTTCAATTTCCTTCACATTCTTATTTTCTTATACCATCCTCCTTATCAAGAGATTGTAAGAAGTCCCCCTCCCCAGAATAAAGTATTCTTTATTCTTAATATTAAAAAGAGACAGAATAGAATATTCTAAACAGAGGAGAGACATCGTCTTGAAGGCAGAAAACCATTTCCTGCTCTAGGAAAATAGCCCCAAGCAGAAACCTGAAAAGGCTAGATTTAGGAATGGATATTTTGTATTCAGAAAGCTGGACCACTCTATTCATAAGCAAAGCACAGCAAGAAACTCCAAATAAGCAACAGAAAGGGCAAGGAGCCAAAGCTGACAAGATTAGCTCAGACAAACAAAACACCTAGGATTTGCATTTCCCCCTTCTTGTCTATAGAGCTAGTCATGATCCCTACATGACCCCATAGGAATCTGGCAACAGCCATTAAAATATTGAAGGACATGTTTTTGCACAGGAACAGGCATCTCAATCACAAAGCCCCAAAGAATGCATAAAAGCCCACCTACGCTCAACCCCCATTTTATCAGCCACCCAAGAAACATGCTGTTATCTCTGAAGTTTCTTGGCTACCAAATAAACGGAGACCTTTTTTCCTCTAGCCTACCTCCATTTTATTTCACGTCTTTCTCCCGGCTTGGAACTGGACCAGATTTTTGTTCCAACAAGATATAAAAAAAAAACACATAAAGGAAACAAAGAGAGCAAGAAGCAAAGAAACATGACCTGATGTCTCTCTAGATAGAATCTGACAGCCTTTCCCATTTTTGAGGCTTTGCGGAACTTTGCCACTGGATCTGTTATTGGAACTTTATGTTGAGCCTTCAAGGGAGTGCTAACAAACAATACCAAAACTTTGAGAGTTGCTTATTATTTCATGCACAAGTGTATCCAAGCTGCAATGTGCTAATGTGGAAAAGTAATCACCCCCTAGTTCAGTTACTTGATTTTAAGGGAGGTCTACCGCTATAAGACTATGCCATTAAATATAGGGAGTGATTGGGACCTCACAGCCCTGCCATTATCAAACTCATAAGTTAAGGCTTCCCTCACTGCTGGGAATTTCTGAGATTCTACAGACATATCATGCCCTTTCCAAAACAAAATTTTGAAAACTTTCCATATAAAAATCACTAATGCCTACTAGCTTGGACAATATCACAAAAACGTTTCCAAAGCTCTGATCCACAGCCAGAGGCAATCTTGAAATGTGTTAACAATTGGGAGGGGAGGGGCAATACTAAACGTATCCAGGAGTGAACATTTTGTCAAATCGCTTGAATCATCTCTCATCCAGATGAAAGTCAATGTTAGTAATTCCAACATCTACCTATCTATTAAGGAACAATGGAACTCACGAGAGGGTATGGAGGCAGAAGCAACTATCTCAGGTTTCCAAAAAGTTCCTGAATAATTCACCAGAGTTCTAGAGGAATGTTTTTTGGAAATATAATTTTCTTTAAAAAAACTTCTGCAGCTGTGATGGTGTTATGTTTGGCAGACACCAATTTGTCTGCAATCCAGAAAAACACACAATGAAATTGGGAAATGGAAAAAGTTTCAAGTACATTATGGTTTCAAGCTTCAGTGAAACTGTTCCAGACAATTCAGAGTTCCAATACAGGTATTCCTTATGATCACAATTGAGTCAAATATTCCTGTTGCTAAGTGAGATATTTATTTAGTGAATTTTTGTCCCATTTTACCACCTTTCTTGCCACAGTTGCAAATTGAACACTGCAGTTACCGTGTTTCCCCGAAAATAAGACAGGGTCTTATTTTGTTTTGACCCCTGAAATAAGCACTTGGCCTTATTTTTGGGGAGGTCTTATTATTTTTGAGGTGCAGGAGGTGACGAGCATGGCCACCTCATGGCTGCTGCTGTGTTTTGGGGAGGGCTTATTTTCAGGGGAGGCTTATTTTAGCGCATGCATTCAAAAGCCTGATTGGTCTTATTATCCAGGGAGGTCTTATTTTCAGGGAAACAGGGTATATACCGGTATGTTGGAGCATTCTTTTAATAACTCTGAAAAACTGGCTTCTGAGTTTTTCAGAAACAAGTTAAAAGGTGTTGTTTTGTTTTGCAAACCATTATATTAAAATCTGCAAAATGCTTACATTGCTTTATTAACTGTAATCGACATATTCATCCTATTCCTCCATACTGCTACTGCTTACATGAATAGCAAATTCCTGTTGAAGAAGTGTTTACTGAAGAATACGTAACGGGAGAGGATTATAATTCAAAGACTAAAAATAATGAGGAAACAGATTATGGAAACGGAGGAGTAGACCACAGCGAAGCTGAAGTTGTGGTAGATGGAGATTTAGGCGAATATGATTTTTATGAATATAAAGAATATGAAGAGAAACCAACCAGTCCTACTAATGAGGATTTTGGGCCTGGAGTTCCTGCAGAGACTGATATCACAGAAACAACCGTAAGTTGGATACATCTGAGACAGTCTTCAAAGATGAATTAATGGCTAGCAGGTTTTTTTTTAATGGGTGTCTCTATTTTCTAGCATTTAATTAGAGATGGAAAATGGAAAAGGAATATTTACAGGTGGTCCTCACTTAACAACCACAATTGAGGTCAGAAGTTTGGTCATAAGGCCTTGCGGTCATTGAGTGGCTCACCATGGGTCGTGACTTGATTTCACAACTGTTTTTATGACAATCTCAAGGCAGCCACCACAGTTATGAAGAGAATTATGTGGTTGTTAAGCAAGCCACGTGGTGCGTAAGTGACTCTCCATTCTCCAACTGGTGATTTTTGCCAAAACACCAACAATAATTGTTGCAAACTGTGGTCACATTATCAGAGGACACTGCAACCAATTGTAAATGTGAGCCAGTTGTCAAGCCTGACCAACATAACTTCAAGGATGGATTGTAAGCAACGTTTTTGAAATCCGCTGTAATTTTGAACAGTCATTACATGAGTGGTTGTTAAGCGAGGACTACCTGTGTATACTTCCATAAAAGTGACTTGGTTAAAAAAACCTAGTATGAACATAGAACTCTGAATTTGGGAGTTCTCATCCACTTCACCTATTGTGTTGTGTTGCCTTGTGATCACCATTTAGAGTCTTCCCAGCTGGCTTCCCACAAACAAAGTCAGTGGAGAAGCCAGATTCACTTAACGACTGCATGAGTCACTTAACAACTGCAATGATTTG
This sequence comes from Pseudoxenodon macrops, assembly GCA_032467955.1. Taxonomy (NCBI): domain Eukaryota; kingdom Metazoa; phylum Chordata; class Lepidosauria; order Squamata; family Pseudoxenodontidae; genus Pseudoxenodon; species Pseudoxenodon macrops. Next base: position 113,013 of record JANHFT010005350.1, on the reverse strand, counting down.
CTTCACAGCTGTGACAAAAAAGGTCATAAAATGGAGCACAATTCACTTAGCAACTGCCTTGCTTATCGATGGAAATGAGGTGAGGAATACTTGTAAATAAGTAGGACTGCAAATAAGTGGATTTCTGCTCCCGCATGCACAAATGGCTGAAATATAGGATTTGTATTTACAAACCATTTGTGTTTATGACTGCTTAATTCCCATAACTGCTTCAGTAAATAAACTTGTCTCTCTGTGTGTGTGTGCATGTGCGCGCGCGCACACACACACACAGAGCCTGCCACAAACATTTTTGAATCTATGGAACAAAAAATGTTAATAGTCACAAACTGAAAATCACGGATCTAGCTCTTAGAAATGTAGTTTTCAGGATTCTTTTTTAAGGAGAAAATTGTAAGAGACCTTTGTAGTACAGACTGCACTCCACTGTTAATATTCATATGAAGGAAGGAAGCAAATGGATGTAGAAAGGGACCGCATTCAATGGATGTTTACATCAGAGCTGTTGATTTGGATGGATTCTGCTAAGCTATTTTGTTTATCAGTTTGTTAATATGGGGAACAACTACTGTTGTTGATCAACAGTAAATCACACCCTTTATATGCAGAAGATATTCAAAGTTCTGTCCCAGGCAATTCCTGGGACAGGATTGAGTTTCCGTCAGTGCAGTTAAGGCTGGATAGAAGTTTGCATTGATATAAAGCAGCATATTAATCTCCCATGGAATTTAGGAACTCACTTGCGGATTACGAACAGATCAAAGCATTCAGGCTTATGGCATGCTTTGGTTTTCAGTTTTGTGAAGATCTAATGAAAAACCAATAAATTCTAAGACTCTCAGAAAGTTCTCGGAAACAAGGTGTTTGAGTCTTAATAAATATTATGGTTGTTTGCACAGTCAGCCAGAAGATCAGACTGAATTTAGCATTTTTGAGCCCTTTCCAAGGACCTGTGGTTGTTGTTACCTATATCCTTATACATGTGTGCATTGATTCGGTAGGTGAATGGCCGTCATGCATATGGAGAAAAAGGACAGAAAGGAGAAGCAGCCGTCATTGAACCAGTGAGTATGCTATTTTATATATTATGTATAATACATATATTATATAAAAATGATAATAAAATTTTATATACTGTATAAAATAAATATACAGGCAAGTATAACAACTAGAACATATGAAGTGCAATTGAAAATATAACAGTGATAATAAAATCAGAAAATATATAGAATAATGAATAACGGAGTGACGTTTGAAAAAACTAAAACTATATCCATAAATGTTGAGGTCAATTTTTAATGTATTATTAAATTTAAACATATTAACCATTTATAACTCCTTCTCAGTTTTAGTACAATATGTTACTTCATCACAACGATATTTATACACTATGCTTAGATTCTTAATATATTATTACCGGTATGTAGGTATCCAGTTTTTGCTTTGGACCTGGATGTGTCTGTCTTCATTTCCTTTTGAGATTTTCTTTTTTCTTTTCCCTGAAAGTTTTATTTACATTTTTAAAATAAACCCAGTCTAATATTCCCAGTGCTCCTCCTCCTCATTTTACCAAAACAAGGTGTTGTTGTTGTTTTTTGGTAAAAGAACATAGAGGGGAACTGCCTGATTGACATCAGATTTTGAATCAGTGGGTTTGTCTTTAAGGCTTTTGATCTTCATTACCGCATTATTTTAAGGCACCTAGGAAGCCCACCCCCTTTGCCATAAATGGGCATTTCATACTTCCAACATGTTGTAAGCTTCTCAGCTGTTTGTTGTTCTATTACCTGTTCAAAGAGAAATCTGGGAAATGCAGGAAGCACCAGCAGAGACACTTGATCATTATTCTGAATCATCTTTTTGTGGGAATGAGTTTTATAGTAGATCATAAATGCTGTACTTTTCTGATCTGTGGGAGTTTTCTTCCAATTTGCCGCTGTTTCTCAATTTTAAAATGTTCCTTTCCATCTTTTGTCAAAATTACCACTTCTGGCAATAGTTATTTTCACTATCTCCTTTAGGAGGAGCATAGTAATAAGATATTGCTGCTAGCCTAGATGATGGCAAAATATAAAATATATCATCCAAAATTGAATCCACATCAATAATAGAGAAACTTTGGTTTAAAAAAAATGTACTCCAATGAATGGCTGTCTCCCCAGGTTACTGTTAAATATTTTTCTGTGACATAGGCTAGATCAGGGGTAGTGAATAAGGGGGCCTTTATGACTAGTGGACTTCAACTCCCAGAATTCCTGAGCCACCATGACTGGCTCTGGAATTCTGGCAGTTGAAGTCCGCAAGTCATAAAAGGTCCATTGATCCCCACTCCTGTGCTACATCCTTCTCTAATAGGAAACAATGCAAATACCATCTTAATAAACCATCATAAAACTATGAAGAGATTCTGAAACATCATAAAGTATTACTAAAGCAAAAGGGCATCTGGTTTTTACTTAATTTCTGTAAGATTTGTGTTGAAAAGCAGTGCTCATGATGGAACTGCGAGATATATTTCTTTCAAGAAGCAAACCCAACAAATTTGATTAGGTTTTCTGTTTGGAATAAAGATAATATATGAGTAAAGTGTTTTTCCCTTGAAATATTATTGTGTTTGCTAGTGTGTTGCTCTAGTGAAAGATTTAAGAACTGAATGTATTTATAAAGAAACATTCCTAGTATATACAAATACAGGTATCATGATAATTGTAGGTTTCATTCTGTGACTCATTGTTGTTGTTTTTTAATATGAAAATATTTCCTTTCCCCAATATTATGCAAAAATCAGATCTTCCTAATGTAGTTCATCAACAGTTTGGCTCCTCCACTGAGTGCTTGCCTAAGGCAGGGCAACAAGTAGCCTTTAGGTCACATGTAGTGTTAACATATTAAATGTATATAGTTGTGCTAAAGGGGATTGACCTTTATGTGACCTTAACTGTTAAATTGATCTAAAGTGAAACTAACCTTTACATGACTCCAACTGTGGAAGGAAATTCCGAACAATTATATGTGGGTGGGTTTTTCCTAGTTTATGATTGGTTAAGGCCCTCTGGGGCCTTATAAATAACAGGCATTTGTCTGCAGTTCCTCAGTTTTTTCATTTTTGAGTCAATAAATGCTGTTGCAGATATGCTAGTCTGGTTCTTGCCTACTAAAACCCACTACACAATACATAGGTCCTAGCTTTAATCTAACCTTTTTGTAACCACAACATCACAGCACTGAAAATTGACCTGTGATGAATTGCCAATTCATAATGATGATTTTTTTGGGGCATTTCTTGTAAAATAAGGATGAAAATAAGGTACTCAGCCTTTGTTTCAGTTAGTGGCCTATATTGTATATAAAACACTAAATTTCTCCCCAAAATAAGCTGCAAAATTTGGCTGTACTTCTTCTTTGATATCATTGCCCCATTAGAAAAAGCAATTGGCTTCTACTGGTCAAAAACACAAGAGTTTATAATATTCCTTGGGAACCATATAATAAAAATATATATGGAGCATGTGAGGCTACTGGCAGGCTTGTAACAAAGGCTGAACTTAACATGGTGATGATTTTCATAGACATTTTTATCTACACTGAGAACTAATTTCCTTTTAGGGCTTTTTTTTAACCTAAAGGCAACAAGACATTTAGAAACCACTCGTGAAGTAGGATTAGAGAGATCTTTTAATCACCATGTTGCCTAGGATTGCCTAGGATTACTTAAGAGGTTAGTTATGGGAGCTCTGCAATTATGCTGTCTCACCTGTATTTATTCTTTGAACCATAGCCACAGAGAATGTAGACAATTCTGAATTTGCCTTTGAGTGTAATGCTGGAAATTGGCTAGAATCACTTAAATCAGAGTCCCAAATCATTTTTCATTTTAGTTCATTTAGGACAACAAATCCCAGAGTTCTCATTCAACATGTCTAGATTTGCTGGGAATTTGGGGGCATTGAAGTTGCAATTTACCTGGAATAAGCTAAACTGGGAAAGACTGCACTTAATAGAAAAATAATCCCTATTTAAGAGCAGAAATTTGGCACCAAATCACTAGCATATGGGGGAATAGAGAATAGCAGAGAGATATGAAAAAATATAACATTGGCAGGGAATTCAATGATGAATTTGGAAATACTGAAGTAGACTGAAGCTTTCAGTGGTGAATAAATCTCTTTAATGGTTGTAGATTCAGACAATAAAGGCCTGATATGGAACCACCATAGGGTAGAAAAGGTTAACAGAGACCTATATATCTCAGGGATTGAATGCCTGTAACTCTGTTCAATGACCCTCATACTTTCCTTCCTTTTTGGAAAATTAATTAAAAAATGGTCTGTGTTTTGGAACCTGTGGGCATGTGAGATAATGAGACTTCAGGAAGTTCTTCCATAGACTTCTGAACAAATTGCTGAAGTTTTGAGTTGAATTCCATCTGGTATTTTTATTTTGTTGTGTGATTGATACTGACCGCCTTTAGTTGTTCTTAATTAATCATTCTTTAATTAACAATTTTCAATCATAATTATAGTATTTATTGAACTTTGGAGGACTTAATGAACCTGTTTTTATATTTCTTCAAACTATTCCTAACGGAAGTTAATGGAATAGCTTCTAGCATCATCCTTTGAAGCTGGGTGGCCCAGGGTTTATTCCTCAGTTGTTGTAAGCTTTATTTTTTCAACCAGTTGAGAGAGTTTTTAGGGAGCCCTATTGACCCCAGGTAGAAAAACCAAATGGAGGCAGGCCAGTTGGTCTCTAGCAAATTAAGTGGTGGCAGCTGCATTACAAACTCACAACTCTGACAAAGTAGGCAGAACTAGGATGAAGCCTGACCAGGTGAAATGTGATATAGAAAGCTTAAGAAACCTAATTCACCTTCTCTAGACCACTGATTATTACAAAGTTTAACACGGGGAAAAAATGCAGCGCAAAATGTTTTGCAAATTATGGTTCCTTTTACTCCATTCACATTGCTGGAATAAATGCTACATATTTGACATTTATACATTAAATACTTAATATATAATACATTTCTCACCTTCCTTAGGGAATGCTTATTGAAGGACCACCAGGACCTCCAGGACCACCCGTAAGTATATGCTTTCTAAATATAAATAATTTTAAATAAAATTATTGGTACTATTAACAAAGATAGTTGCAGGACTACTTCAGGGCTCATATGTATTTAACATGAATTTTCACTGAGTACAGATTGTTCCATCTGGAAATGGTGTCGTTTACCGACCTGTGTGTTTTTCTTTCTGTTGGGCAACCATTACTAGTTTACATATTCTGCCAGTTCTTGATCAAAATTGCTCCTAATCATTGTCGTAAAAAGTTATTTGGGATAACTAATATATCTTTATTTATAGGGTCTTTCGGGCCCCTCTGGTATGCAAGGCCCCATTGGTCCTTCTGGTGACCCCGGTGATAGGGTAAGTAAGTCTCCATGGGTTGCAAATGAACAGCCCAAGCATGCCAGATTGAATGGCGGGGAATGTAAACAATTCTCAAGGATGCGCAACTGTTTTGTAATTTCTTACTGTAGTTTAAAGGATTACTCTTGTGCTTTGCAAAACCATTATATAAATTAAATACCTTCATTCTGATAGTGAATTCAGGATGTTTTAGTTGATCCATTTCAGGTCAAATTTGACACCCTTCTAATGAGAAATAATGAGATTTTTTAGAGGTTCTCCAGGTTAGTGTTAGATCCTTTTTGTCGCTGTGCAGATAGGACATGCAGGGCCTTGGGTCTAAATTTTGCCACCTAAAGGTCATCTCATAAAGTTGGGACATCCTGAAGGCTTAGGATGCTCCATGTCTCCCGAAAACAAGTTCACATTACTGAATATGTTCAGGGTGACTGAATGTAAAGGAAAATGTTGTTATCAGTGGTGCAAATGAAAGTTGGAAGGCAATCTCCATTATCTAGCTTTAATGGATTGCCCAAGTCAGATCAGCAGATGCCTTGTTATTTCTGGGTGACTTTTAGTGATAACAGGTGGATGAACTGGAAATGTCACTGGCTTTCTCTTTCTGTTTGTTTTACTTGCTATTACATCTGAAGGATAACTATTCACATCTCTTGAGATAAGAGATATCTAAGACTTTGTTATTAGTCTTCTGGTACAACAGATTAGTACAGGTTAATCCGTTTGCCCTTCCTGATTTCCCACTTAATCTTTAAATATTAACCACAAATATTTTTAGCATGGTAAGTCTGCGGCAGTCTTGTTCCCATCATGTCCCTTCTTTGCTTTTTCTTCTGTGTGCTGTAATTGCCTTGCAGCATTTTGAGATTTCCAACACATGATGATACATTAAGGGCAGAATTGCACAGATCTTTGGATATTATTGGCATAAAACCACATGTGTTATGTAATGATATTTCTGAAACAATCCACCAATTTATCAAATATAAAATTGAACTGAAATGACAATATCAAAAGCAAGACAACTCAACCATTAGCTTCGGCAACTGAACCCATTCGTGTGCAATCTGAAAAAGAATCCTTTATTAACTTATAATGACTAGACATTTACAAAGTTTCTGGAATCTGCCTACAACTTTTTCAGATAAAGAAGTGATAAGCGCTAGGTCACTTTACCCTAGATATTGAAAAAACACAGGAGATAAATCATTGCTAATCTCACCCTTCCCATGCTGTTTCACACTGTAATTTTGTATTCTGAATGTATCTCCAGGAGTTGTATATTCATACTTACGTGTGTACTTGATGCTTATTCTTCCAAAGGAGGTCCTAGCTGAGTCTATTTTTTCCTCAAAAGTCTGTATCGTGTACAGGTAGTCCTTTTTGACTTACAACCATTCACTTAGTGACCTTTTGAAGTTACAACAGCACTGAAAAAAGTGACTAATGACCATTTTTTACACTTACAACCATTGCAGCATCCCCAGGGTCATGTGATTTACATTCGGATGCTTGACAACTGACTCACATTTATGACGGTTGCAGTGTCCAGGGCTCATGTGATAGACTTTTGTGACCTTCTGACAAGCAAAGTCAATGGGGGAAAACAGATTCACTTAACAGCCGTGTTACTAATTTAACAACTGCAGTGATTCACTTAACAAATGTGACAAGAAAAGTCATAAAATGGAGCAAAACCCACTTAACAAATTTCTCCTTTAGCAACATAAATTTTGGGTTCAGTTGTGGTCGCAAGTTGAGGACTACCTATGGCTTGATTGTAAAATGTTGTGTGCAGTGCCAATGAAATAAATTTAGGATATGATGATGTATGTAGATACCAACCGAAGTGATTATGTAAGCTTTGATTAATGTATGTGTGAATATCATCTGATTTTTAATTTGTACACTGGCATATGCCTACAATGCTGGTTTAATAATTTAAGGAATTAAAAAGTATCCTGAGAACATAGACATTTTAACATTACTTTCATGAACATTAAAGAAAGATTAGTCAGCTGTTGGCAATAATGATTTGCCAACTTCTTCTAGGAAGCTATTCATAATTGTTTTGAGATGTTTTGCTCTTAAGCATATGCACGTTTTATTCTTGTGGTTCATAACTATTGAGAAATCTATTAACATCCATTTTTACATAAAGATGTAAGAAATGCTTGAATGTAAACGTTCTTAATTTGCATTTCCTGAATCCAGATTTGAACCAGAGCAGACATGAATAAATGTTGCCATATATTTCACAACTTTAAAACTAAACAAAAATTATTTTAAAGATGGAAACACAGAAGTGCATATATTGTATTAGAACAAGATGTAGACAAAAACATGCTTATATGTGGGAAAGCACTCACAAAATGTACATGTTCCTGGAATCCACATATGAAATAAAAAGGAAAATGTAGACAGCAGTGTGTGTATTAAAAGAAACATGCACAAAAGTATATATACAGTGTTCTGGAAATTTTAATTAAGAAACTACAGAAATGAGATGAAATGAACATAAGATGGGATTTCAATCATTCTAGTTTTCAATTTGCAACTGTCGTAATTAAACATGCTCTAAGATGTTTCTAATTTCCTGAATCTCTGTTTTAGGGTCCACCAGGACGTTCTGGTCTTCCAGGAGCTGATGGCTTACCTGGACCCCCGGGTACCATGTTAATGTTACCAGTAAGTCTTAAGAATTTCAATGCAATATGATTAACTATTAATATTTCTCTTACTAGTTCATCTAGGTCAGTGATGGCTAACCTTTTTCTTCTTGTGTGCCAAAAATGGCAGTGCGTGAGCTAGTGTGCACTCACGTTCCACCACCCAAAACCCTCATGCACACTGCACTGCGCATGCGCCCCCCCCATTCGGCCATTTCTTTGCCCTCCAGAGGGTTCAGGAGGCTTCCCTGAAGCTTCCAGAGGGTGAAAAACGGCCCAACGGGACTTCTCTTTTGTCCGTTAAGCTGTTTTTCACCTTCCAGAGGCTTCAGGGAAGCATCCTGGAGGCCTCCAGAGGGTAAAAAATGGCCGAAAATCAAGGCAAAAAAACCAGCTTGCGCGCACTGGAGCTGACAGGGCAGCGCCTCACGTATCCTCAGAATAGGTTTGCCATCACTGATTTAGGTCCTGGCTGTTGGAAATCTCTTAGAAGTTAGACAACAGCAGTGACCAATCAAAGAGCTAATTCCTGAAACTAACTTTTCAAGCCATGAAACAAAGCTAGCATTGTAAATTTTGTTCATAGTTCTGCTAAAAATCAAAAGACAATGATTTATTCTAGAAATCTTAGATTGCCTCTTTTCCACATCATTCATTCAAATAGCATAGAAGTAGGTAGTGGTTTGGGAATGATGTTGATGTTCTTGATGTTGCCTTCTGCTCTTCAGGAAGAGCTTGACCATGGCGAGTTGGCTGTGGCGAATTCTCTTAGCTCCATCTTGCGGCTTCCAGCTGAGTGAAGGAGTGCATGGTGGCTGCATGTAGCCAGACCCAACTTCACTTTTTCTCTTGTCCCCCATGGCACACCTATTGACTTTTGATTTCTAATTTCTGACTTACTTCACGTAGCCTGTTCAAGGCCCAAAGGGTTAGATATGGCCTAGAGGCCATAAAATGCCCAGGTTTGTGTTAAAAGGTGGTTTCAACAGGTCTGTTGCCTGAACTTTTGATATATACTAATTAAATAAATTTCTGAGTTCATGAGTTATTAGATTTGTGACTTTAATTAAATACAAAAGCAACTTCCCTTGAAGATGTGTTTATGATGATAGTGTTAAAATTCCTAGGACTGAACCAAATTCCAGTTGAACTTTTAGATAGGCCTATTCTGGGTTGACGTCTTCTAAAATTTAACTTTATAGCCCCAGTGATGGAGGAGAGGAAACTGATGTCTCTTAGGCCTACATCCTTATTGAGAGGGACTTCTTCATGTGAAGAATGACCTGGGGTTGCTGGATCTCTAATTAAAAGCACCAAAGACATGGCAATCTATAGTTCCCAGTAATATTTGCATTGAAAACATCCCCTTGATCATTTTTAAGGCAGAACTGGAGATTAAGCAGCAAGGCAAAGAAGTGCTGAGGCTGCACTGTCTCAGTAATTGTCACCAAAAGCACGGGGAGCTTTAGAGCTTGGAATGATGCCATTTTAAAATGATATACTTCAAATCTTATTGTAACAGCGAGATGAGCAGCATATAAATGTAATAATAAACAAATAACATTTTGTCCAAATAAGTTTATTTAAGTTCTGAATGGGAGATCCCTTTGCCACCAGCAGTGATCCTGTTTTTTTAAAAAAAATGATTAATTTTTTAAAAATCAAAAACAAAATGTGTGATAAATATACAGCCTATAAACTACTTAAATAAAAACCTCATTATATCAAAGGAAAGTTTTTAAAGATTTTAATGAAAAATGTTTCATGAATGAATAGAGATAAATGAGTAGAGATTAATTCTGAGTTTTTCATTTTGGTTTTCTTCTGTACAGTTCCGCTATAGTGGGGGTGGTGAGAAGGGCCCAGTAATCTCACCTCAGGAGGCTCAAGCTCAAGCTATTCTTCAGCAAGCCAGGGTAAGTTGGGGTGCTGAGTAGCAAAGCTGGAAAGCCTTGGCATTCCATTCCATTCCATTCCATTCCACTCCTCTCTCTCTCTCTCTCTCTCTCT